>JAUZNK010055049.1:0-15500 GCA_035046665.1 Euphysa ruthae
TATATATATATGTAATATAATATTGCTTAAAGTAAAAGAAAATAACTTTTAATTTTTGACTGCCTATGTGATCTACAATTTCGATTTCGCTCGAAGTATTCTACATCTCATGCTCTGATTAGTATTACTGAAATGATTCGGGTGGCAATTCTTAATCTACATTAATAATCTTTCCCATTCTATAGAAGACTCACTGTTCATCATTTTGCTGACCATACTAATCTCTTATGCATAAGCAAATCGTCTAAGGAATTATGCAAAAAAAATAACTTTGATCTGCATCGTTTATTGCGATTGGCTAAATGGTAATCGCGTTTCCTTAAATCTGATGAAACTGACTTATAATTTTTCGTTATCCTAGTAAAAAAGTTAATTCTGAAATAAAAATACGAATCAACGCTAAAAGACTCTCTTTCGAGTCATATTAAGTATCTTGGCGTTCTTATAGATGAAAATCTTGATGAAAATTTTCTCTGGTGTCATCGCATTAATGAAATTAGCAAAAAAACTTTCGAGAGCAAATAGCATGATGTCTAAGCTAAGTGTTTCAGGCGATACTATGTATCGCCTAACGAGCCTTCACAGATATTTTCGATAACTACAGAAAAAATCCTTAACCAAAATAGCTTTGTTATTGACAACTCACTTAAAATAATGGCGGTATGTTTAAATTTAAATGAAATTGATGAACAAATACAAAATAGATGTCAAATCGTTTTACTGCAGTTTAATCATCTCAAACCTACAGAAAAAACGTTAGAAAATTATCACCATGTGGATCAAAATACTCAAGCATGGATTTACCTCAGGAAATCTAAAATAACAACCAGTCAACTCCCAGGATTATTAAGCATCTATGGGCAGTTACTTATGAATTCCAGATTTTCAGTACTATTCATTATCAAGTAAAAGATTATGTATAATACCTTAAAGTAGGTGATTTCATAGACAGAGTAATTTTCAGTGCTGATTTGGTAAAAATTTAAAAAAATTGGTTGCTTATGCCAACAATTTTGAGTACTGAAAGTTGCATATGATTTTAGCTGTCCAAAACTATTTGCTTATAAAAAAGAGAGTGTATATTTATATGAAGAAATTACTTTGTTACTATTGGACCAATTGGTCACATTAGTTTAACAATATATGGCATATGGCATATCATTTTTCATGTTGACAATAACAAATACATGCGTTGAACTGGCCAGGTTGAGTTTAAAATTTGCCAGCCTCTAACACAACCAATATATCTCTCTACATAGATTCTTCTTGAAGCAATATCAAAATTACCCGCAATATCAGTTTGAGGAAGTTGATCTACTAATTTTTGTGCAGGACGATTTAGATAAACGCCCTTTGATGCACAAAGATCTTAAATCGAGAACACACAGATGGCCATTATTTCTAGCTCCTTTTCAACAACTTCCAAAACATTTTCAGTGATTTCGTTATCGCTAATTAAACCTGGGTTTATACCACTGAAAAAAGGCCGGATATATCCATGTGGAAAGATTCCTATGAGTGCTTTACCAGTATCTGTGTTTTTATAATGTGAAAATCGAAGTGTGCTTAAGTCGTAGTCAGAAAGTTGCTGAAATTCGGTACAGACAATAAAAATATTGGTCCTTCCATGATCAGTTTTTTTAAACATCTCAGGCATTCGCTCTAGTATTAAAGTGTTTTAAATCAATTTCTGAAAACACAGTATCCATAAAAAACAACCCAACCAGTACATATTCTATGAAAAATACTCTCAGTTACATCAAGCATAAACCAAACAATTTCAAGGTGTAGGGCATGATGACAATGATAATACTGTAAATATTTCATTTATCTTGTTAGTAGATTTTCCACCAGTGCCTTTTGTTCAAAAAATTAGAATATGCTATTAAATCTGTATATGGCGAAACACAAGTGTATAAGAAATCGAATTTTTTATATTTAAGCCACAAAAATACTTACACATTTTTGCTCGACATTTTAATTGACTGTAGGGAAATTCTTTCTGTTTATATATTTTATTCTGGATACTGAGTTGTTTAGTTTTTATAGCTAATTTTTTGTTTGTAATTTGTTGTATACTGTTTTTCATTTTTAGAACTTTAACTTCAGTGGTCATCTTTTTAAATTTTTCTTCGTAGGAGAGGAGTTTTGCTTTTAAATCATTGCTTTCATTCCGATGTTTTAAAAGTTGTGAAAATAATTGCTTCTTTGAAGAATTTTAATTTAGTGTAATTTTTTTTTTTTTTTTTTAACATCTTTTTTATTTCGATCAGTGGGTTTTCTTTTTGCTGATAATGTTTTTGACAGTTTCGTTTTTTGACAGTTCATACTGTTTTTTATCATTAGCTCAAGTTTTCTTTTTTAGTTGTATTAATTTTCTGTGATCTGATACACCAGGGTTTTTTATTTTGTTGGAATGTTTTGTAGCATTTTCTATTTTTTTCTTCACAATGTGAAGTTCTAACGCCAGAAGAAAAATACTCACAACATATATGTCCATTTTTAAATTTTAGTCCTTCTGTATGTAAGCCTTGTAAATATTCTTGCTGAATAGTATTAACCTCTGGTAAGCGATAGAATTGTATATTAAGGCCATCTGAAATTTTACTTCTAAAGTTATTAAAACAAAATGCAAAGGTGCAAAACCAGTTAACCATGATGAAAACATGGGACCTTTTATAATAAATTAGTTCGAAAAACTATTTGTTGGCCCCACGTTAAAATAATGGAATCCTCCAAATTTCTTTTTAATTTTTAAGATTCCTTTTTAAATGTTGTATGTACCAATAAGCCAACTTTTTGCGGGATGTACAGCTAATCTCTATAATAATAGCGTCAGATGACGCACCTTTGTATCTGGTTTTAAACAAAACTAACCAATCGTAGTTAGTCGTTAATTATATTTAAATTTTAAAGTAGCGATAATGCACATCAACGATTGGATAATTATAACAATTTCAAAGATTTCCATTGGTTGGTTTTTTTATTGACATTTTTAAACAATTGGCAAATATAACGAAATCATAAAACTAGCTGTAAACCGGCGTCGCAGGAAGGCAGAGCGCTCGCTTAGCATGCGGAAAGTACGGGGATCGACGTCCCTGTCCTCAAAATTCTTTTTACTTTTTCTTTTAGTTTTCTGTAGATGTAAATTTTAACAAAACCCGTGGCCTTCTATAATAAATTAGTTTGAAAAAATATTTTTTGGCCCCCACGTTAAAATAATGGAATTACCGAATCCACCAATTTTTTGGCGGATCTTGGCGGGGTATACAGCTAGTGTCTTACCGATGAGCAAGATATAGAAAAATTATTGACTATAGAAACATTTTAAGTGAACTAAAAATGTCTTATTGGCAATCTACATTATTCTATAATAATGTAGGAATAGCCTTTACCCGGAATATACTAATCATCCTAGTATTTTAAGAATAAGATTAGTTTAACCTTATACTTATTTACTTATTTTTAAACATTTTGAACCAGACCTAGTTTTCACTGGCATTACGAAACTTAAAAAGGAAGTGACTACATCTTCCTTTTTAAGTTTCGTAATACCTTAAACTCTCAAACTCGACTTGTTCTAGTTATCTAGCGGATTGCATCAATACCACGTTTAACAACAAGAAGTCCCTGATGTGTTGAAATAGGCTAAGATTTTACCTGTTTATCTTAAATGAAGAAAACTATCGTCCAATTAGTATCTTGCCCACAATTTTGAAGGTCTTCGAAATAGTTGTTTTCGAACAAATAAACGACTTTTTTAAAAATCATTTTGGTCTTTGTGGTTTTCTTAAAAGTTTCTCTACGCAAATTGCATTATTAACTCTTTTCCAAAAGTGGCAAATGACGAAGCTGCTTGGATTACAAGGGGATAATAGTTACAGTTCTTATTGATTTTCTAAGACTTATGACTCTATCTAACATGACCTGCTACAAGCTAAGATCGAGGCCTATGTTTTCTCTAAGCGTAGTTTACTTTTTATGAAGAGCTATCTGAAAGGCCGTAAATTATAATCTATAATTAGTAACTGGCTTCAAGTAAATTTTGTAGTTCATTAAGTCTCAATTTTAGGTCATATTTTCTTTAATATTATCATAAACATTTTTCTTATTTTCCTCGAAGAAACTGAAGCATTCAACTTTGCCGATGATAACACCATATATGTCTATGACACGCCTGTTGATTGAGTTATCTGTAAACTTTAAAGATTGAAGTTCCAACTGATGTTTCTTGGAGTAAAAACAAATAGCAAAGATTTATCTTTATACATCTGTAATAAAAGCATTGTTGTCAAAAACAAAGTAGAGCTGTTAAGTGTAACAGTTGTTACCAAACTTTCCTTTTCCAGTGATATTAACAGAATTTGTAAAGAGGCAAACCAGAAACTGTGTGCCATTATACGTTTAAGAAACTCCTTGCTGGTATCTCAACCAAGGTTTTTAGTTTATACCCATGTTATCTCATGTTTTTCTTACTGACCTTTGATCTGGATATTTTTTTTTCAAAAAGGAAACGAATCTTATAAAAAGAATTCGGAAGAGGGCACAAAGGACAATCCACAGCAACTTTGAGTTAGATTTGACAAATTTTTAGCTATTGACAACAATTTTTATACGCACACGAGACATTTGAAGTTACTGATGATATAGACATAAACTAGTTCAAGATCATTTCTCATTGAAACAGGTTGTTTATAACTTTAGAAATACTTTTACATTAAATCTTCATCCCACATTTTCTAAAACCTATGAAACAAATTCATTCCAGTTTAAAGGTTTAGTTTGGAATATTTTTCCAAATTATATTAAAACTTCTTTCTCTTTTTAGCTACGTAATTTTGTCTGTTTTATATTTTTTGATTTAGCTGGCTTCTTATTTAGATTAAAGAAAAAGAAAAATTCAATGGAATTAAAGGGTTATCAGATAGTTTGAATATTTCACACATGTAATTAATTTTGGGGTTGAAGCAGAATTTAAAATAATTAGCAGCTATGCATTGATTAACTCTCATTTCAACAAGAAGCTAATTAATTTCTTTCAACTGATCAGTGCCGTTATGGAATCTGTTATATAAGTCAAGACAGGAACGGGTATATTTATTTTTAACAGGTTTTAATCGGGTTTTATTTATTCGTTTAAACCTAAAAAACCAGGCGGTATAGGCATAATCAAAATAAGAATGAATAAATCCGTTTCTTAGAGTACGTCGTAGATAAGGTGTTAAAAGAATATTTTTCCACATAACATTTTGGAATTAATTTTATTTAAAATATTCTGCGCCATCAATTTGCCGTTTAAAGTTTAGTCTAATATGCAACCCAAGTACTTGTCAGATGTATGTTGATTAATGGATATTCCTTTATAGTTGATAACAAGAGCGCTCACAGTTTTAGCTTTAGTTTTACTAGAAAAAAAAGGCATTTAGTTTTATCTTCACCAAAATAAATACTAACTTTAATGTCCACAAACCATTACAAAAACTTAAATCGATATGTTAAACAACCTTTTGTTGAAAAATATCATCTGCATAGAAAAGTAATTCACAGCTTATTGATTGTGGCATGTCATTTATACAAGAAACAAGAGTGGACCAAGAATAGAAACATGTGGAACATCGCATGTAACACGTTCTTCTTCAGATAGATAAGACTTGAACCAAGTAATCACATTTTGAGAAAACCTCATGTACTTTGATTTTTTTAGTAATATTGAATGATCGGCTGTATCGAATACCTTCTGATGGTCAATTAAAATCATGCCAGTATGCTGGCCTTTGTCAAAGCCCACAGGAATTTTGTTGTCAAAATAGGACAGACATGTATCGGTCGAAAATCCTTTCCAAAATCCAGATTGAAACTTATGAATAGTATTTTCTGTGTTCATAAAATCCCTACTTTGCGCTTCAATAACCTTTTTAAAAATTTTTGGGTCGCTCTTGCTACCTATTTTATATAATGGAATTATTTTTGCTATTTGGCATTCGTCTGGAATTTGTGTTTGAGGTGCTATGATAGAGGCACATCCATCTTTCAAAAACATACAATAAATTTCATCAAAACCTGGAGATTTATTGTTCGATAGACTCTCTAAAATAGTCTTAATTGTTTTCTCAGTAATAATCTTAAAGCTAAATTCATTGGTAATGTCAAGTGTTTAACAGTAATTTGAAATTATGTTAGAAAATCTATGCTATGCTTTTCGTAAAAAATTTAGTAAGTTAGTCGAAAGTTTTCCACAATAACCTTGTTAAAAACTTGCTGTTTGTTTAAAAAAAGTCATTATTATTTTTTAAAAAAAATATATCTTGAGAAGGTGAATATTTACCTTTAGTACATCCAATATTTTTTAAAGACTTCCAGAGTTCTTTAGGTCGACCTATGTTTCCCCTTAGTTTATTTGTAAGGTAAGTGTATTTTTTCTTTCTAATAGTACCAAGAATACCATTTTTGGCTTTATTGAGTAACAACTTGTGCACATTAGATTAAGTTCTTTTAAATTGCTTATAGAGTTTGTTCCTAAGTCTAATTTTGTCTGTTATTTCTCCATTAAACCATACATGCGAATTACTTTTAATTTTAGAGGTTTGAAAAGGCGCTGTTATCTATAACCTTTTAAAACCTTATTAAAAAAATTTGTGTATGCTGAATTGATTTTGGTAAGCGGGGTAATTGGGAAAGTTAACTATTGACAAATTTTGACTAAATATTTCCTTGTTGTAGTTCTGCAAACTTCTAAATATTTTAAACATAGTAGACTCTGATTTTTTTCTGTAGATCTTACGTGTACAGTAGATAATTTGATGAACAGAGAGAGCTATATCTTAAGTTCCACTTTGAGCAATTTTGCTATTTTTGCTAAATAAAATACGACAAATTAGAGAACCTGTTTCGCTAGCAATTCTTGTTGAACGTTTTAGAAGCATGTTAGAGAAAGATGGCGTTGTTCCTTTGTTAAGGATGTAAACATTGTATTCATTAAGTTAAGCATTGAAGTCGCACAAAACAAAGAAGTATTTGTCATTTTCAACTATACTGTTTAGAGTATGAGTCAAAATATCAACAGTAAATAGTTTTGAAAGACGAAGTAGAACATCCAAAAAACTACTCTCTGTTTCACTTATAGGTGCTAAATGAATAAACTTAGATCATTTCTAATATGACAAGCAACATCACCTTTTTCTATCTTTACGTAAAATGTGGAAATTTTCAATTTTTATATATGAATCATGAATAGAGACGTTAATTTTACTTTCAGTTATGTTTATTATTGTTGGAAGCTATTATGTTGCAGAGCTCTTAGTTCATCAATTTTGGCTGCTCATGTTTAAGCATAAAAAACGCAAATCCTTCCGCATTGTTTTTTTATGAGAATATCTGAAATTTTGATTGCAAGTTAATACAAACGAATTGTAAATTGGCCTGATACGATTTGTGAACATCCAATAATAACTAGAGCGTTTAGTTAAGAACAAGAGTTTTTTACGGAGATTTGATAGCCAATATTTTTCACTGGGAGAGTCCCGTTTAATTTCGAGACAATACATTTGGCTTATGTTATATGTTTAGCCTATACTTTTCCCCTCGAAATTTCTAGAAACATTTGCAATTTCTTGGAATTAAAATATTTTATGCAGAGTCAGCAAAGTTTAGCACATGTTTTGCACACTTTTCCATTTGCACCGCTTCAAAATAAAACAAACCGGGGACACTAGGTGTGCATCCAAACTTCATTCATTCTTAACTACTTAACACATACGTTTAATTAAAATATGTTAGAACAGGTAAATAGTAGATTATTTTACATTTTTATATTCATATTTTTTTAAATTTTCCTTTTATTGAAATGAAAAAACGGTAGATACCAGGCTGAGATGCTTGATTTCGCCATATGAGTGTCTGTTGTCCCTCCTATGCCTGTGTACGCAATGTTATTGTAAATAGCTGTTGTGTTCTTACTGTAGTGTTTCAAAACTACTTTTGATGTATTGTAAAGGTTCAAGCATCCTTCTGCTTTACATGTCTGAATCATTCAAACTATCTGACCCTTCTTTAATTCCATTGCGAAATAGTAATTTAAAATTGTATGCTTCTCTATGTAGAACAAATATGGACAAAAATTGCCTTGTCATGGAAAGGTCCCTTGATTTGGACCTCGCTACCTAATAATTGTAAGAACCATAAAAACTGCAACAGTTTTAAGCATAAAATTAAAAGATTTATTTCTGACTTCACATACTTGGTAAGGCGCTTTGACTGAATGTCTACAGGAATTATCTACCATTTTTTATTTTTACTTTTTCCTATTTTTCTTGTGTTGTGTCATATCGAGTGATCACAATGGAAATATTGTCATAACAAGTTTTGTCAGACAAATGTATTTTTGTTTATTAAAATGTATCTATCATAGTCAGAATAAATACTTATTTACTTACTTACACTATTTTATTGTGTTTATCAAAACATGAAATATATTGATTGATTGATTGTGTCAGTTAGTGTGAGGCAAAAAAATATTTTTTGATATTCCAAGTCAGCTTATAATTTTTTTGCACATAGATATCAAAGTTTTTATTTCCAGCCGTTGATCAAACTATCTTATAAGAGATTCAAATATCAGTAATTTTAAAGCCTTTCAACCCTGTATTAGCGATAGATTTCAGATAATCCATATCTATCAAAAAAGTCTGGTTGGTTTATTTATTGTTAAACGCATATTTTTCTGAAATTGTTTAAAACGTTTTTTCGCTGTTTAATATTGTTTAATTGCTTGATATCAGACCACATTAAATATTTATATATATAGTTAGTTCTTCAACAACATTAAGGTTCTATACTTGATGGTTGTCTATCTGAGTGGTGTAGACTTTGGTTTTTTTTTTGTTACGGAGGTACAAGTTCGATTCCTCCTAAGAGACCAATAATTTTCTTTACTGTAAGCTCAAATGGGAGCTCTAAGTACACCAGAATTAAACCTGTGGGAACCTTCTAGAATAGATAATTTTCATTATTATTATTATATATATGGACCTATTTTATGTGCAAGGATTTTCATATTTTGTTGTTTTTGGTGACAAATCAAACATTTTCATTTGCAAAACAATTGTAATGTGATAAAACAAAATTATATGCAAATATAATCATAATCCTCACAAGCTTTATCATGTTTTGTATTGAAAACTTTTTCATGGTGTGGTATTGCTGAAAACAGGGGTACTTCACAACATCTGCACTCGAAATGCAATCCAGTATGGTAATCATGTTTTAGACAAATGAGGCATGTGATGTGATGGGAAATGTCGTTTCACCATACTGAATAGATTATTAGTAAAACTTGCACAGCCACCACCACAACTAGGAGTCATATGGCTTTCCAACTGAGCCATCCGGGTATAGATAAAGGTGCAGCGTAAGTAAATGGATACAGTTGTAACCTTTTTGCTGAGTTAGTTACTTTTTTTATCTTGTAAAATAACTTATAGTTTATATTTGAATGGTATGAATGCGCCTTGCTTACTTTGCTTGAGTAAAAATGCGCCTTGCTTACTTTACTTGAGTAAAAATTTTCTCTCCTACCTAAGCTAGATTGTAAGAAATAGATAAAAAAGTAACATATCGCGAAGTGGTTAGTTCTTCAACAACATTGATGATTTTTATAGGATTTCATGGTTATGGTAGAGCTAAGTTATGTTAAACTTTGTTGGTTATGCAAAAACAAGATAGGAACCCCAAACAGAATAAATAATACCAAAGTAACAAAGTTACATTTTTATCAACATCTTTAATTTGCTCTGTTTTTGACGGAATTTGTTATCCTTAATTTTGCCGAATATTAAATTAAAAAAGTCAATTTTTTTTCAAGAAATGTACAAAAAAACAGATTTTGATTTTTTTGCATTTTCACATCTGTGCCTATGTTTTTTTAACATGTCTATAGCTTGCTGGAAAAGATACCTCACATAAACACTAGAACCTAAACGCTTTTCCTTTGAAATTTAGATGACAGCAGAAAATTATTAAATAATTGAATCTTATTTTATAATTGCACATGTATAAGGCATACAAAAGATTCTATTAAGAACGATATTTAAAGAAATTGATGTTCAATGTGTTATCTACATAATAACATAAATGTAATATTAGTTCTAGATATCAAAGTCTTAAAAGGAGAAACCACTTTAATTTCTCATTCTGAGGGCGAACTGGGGATGAATATAGGTTTGGCTGGTCAGCATGTTAAAAATAATAATATCAAAAAATAACGGTTGCCAAAAAGCATCCTACAAACAAAACTTGCAGACCAATCTAATAATTTATTGAGGGAATCTCTGTAGTTAATAAAGTTTAATTTTTAGAAACTGAACAATAATATCATCCATGTGACTGCTGCTTTATACCTGCAGGAGGAACAAAATTTTTTCCCTTTTTTACGGGATGGTAATGACATAGCATCTGTTTGTAATCAATGCCTTATGAGATTGGACAAAGTAAAATTCAGCTGAGCCTCTAAACATTGGTACTTAAAAATTATTCAAGTGAATTTTTTCAAACTGGAAAAACTACACTGATATATATTTTTTTCTGAAAATTTCCTCTTTGATGGAGACTGTTGAAACCACAAGCTCTTTATTGGAATTAAGTTTAAATAGTATAAAAACGTTCAATGGGAGAAGAAAGTAAAAACCTACTCGAATAATTTGCCTGTTTTCTTTGCGGTGTTTGATCGCCAGATTTTATGGCCTTACAACAGTTAAACAATTGGTTTATGTAAGGATTTTGGCAAAACTAAGGATCTGTTCTTCAATATTGTTAAACTTGACATTTCGGCAATAGTTTGCCCTATGAACAAGTTATTACAAGAGGTAAATTTGAGTCCAGAGTTTTTAAAAAACTACTTGGCAGTTCTTCAAAATATCATGAAGTTAATATAGCTGTTTGTTAATGAGAGTGCTTATACCTTCGCAAAGAGAGATTTCTTTTTTCGCACCAACAAGCTGCTAACCGAACTCATGAGGGAGGTGAAAAATATTTCTCATTACATGAGACAGAACCACAGAAGAGAGAGTCCTGTCAGCTCCTACACCGTGTACCATGGTCATTTACTCTAGGGAACGATCAAAGACGCATTGCTTGATGTGTTTACAGAGGCTAACGAAAGTTATGACAATGTCATCAATATATTTCTACAAGAATACTTGGGTGAAACACTTCGAAAGCAACCATGGCATGTTGAAAGGTATAATTATCCCTCTAGGCACAAATCTAAAACTGATCAAAATGCTTTCGCTTCATTGGCCGAAATTACTGAGATTCTGGAGCGAGTCTATTTAATTCAATTTACGTTGATATTTCTTTAATATGCAAAGCAATATAATATGGTCTCAGTGGTCTCTCAAATATGTGAATGTATAAAATTCATTGCTTATCAATTTGTTGATATAATGTCCAAACACTTTATTTGTAGTTTATCAGTAACGTCTTTTGCAGAATTAAGTATGCATTTCTATGAATATGTTATTTTGCATAAATGCATCAAATATCAATTTAAATAGTAGACTTATGCCTAATGATATAGTTATATTCAAACTATTCATTCATTTTCTTCCTTTATCTTTATTTCAAAGAAAAAAGTGGTTAGGGTGTTATGCTCGTGATTATGCAAGGTGATATTTTGTGGCAACTTAGTGCCACAGAAATATTCCCATATAACAGGACACACTCCCTCCTGCTTAGTAACCTAACCTGGTAATTTAAATTTTTACACATAAAAACTGAGATCAAGCTTCTTATATATAAAAAAATATATTTATAAATAATAATAATAAAAAAAAAAAAGCGTTCAAAATGAATTATTTATTGCTCGTTGTGAACTTTAATTCCTATTTGCATTTCTTAAACAGTTGCAATGAAATGTAAGGTGTTTATTTTGCAATCTATTTATTTGGCATATTGATCTTTTTGTGAATTTATTTGTTTAAATTTGAACTAATCACATTGCCTACCCCGGCAGTTTTTAGTAGCTAAGGATTTTTTTCCATTTTTGAGGGCTGTGAATTAAACTCTATTATTTTGACTGCTCAGATTAATTTTCTAGATTGTATGTTCAAAGCACCTTTAACAATTTAATGATTACTAAATTGTTTGAAAAAATGATTAAAAATCAACAACCGTTTATTCCTTACTCATAAATTTACATTATTCTATTGAATTTTTTGTTTTGTTTAGGCAACCGAGTTTAAAAATCAAGGTAATAAGGCATTACAGGCAGGGAACTTTGATGAAGCTGCAGAGTTGTACACAAAAGCTATTCAACTTGATGGGTCAAACCATGTGTTCTACAGTAACAGGTCAGCAGCATATGCTAACAAAGGTGAATACAATAATGCTTTAGCTGATGCAAAGAAAACAGTTGAGTTGAAACCAGACTGGGGAAAGGTAAGTTTCCGGAGTCTTTACTTTGTTGCTTTGAAATATTTTGCTTGTTGTTTCTGAAATTGTTGGTGCAGGAATATGTTAGGAGAAAGGGTCAATTTCAAAATTGTGTTTTTGCCAATTTTCAATTTTTTTTTTTTTTTTTTTTTTTTTTTAATATTTTTTTTTGAGTATGTAAAGACACATTTTATATAGAATTATAAAATTATTATTAAAGTACCTATTAAGCTATCTACCAAAATTTTTGGTTCCCATTCCTTGCCACATGCTATATTTTTGTAAAAGATTCTGAAGATTACTCTTTTATTTGATTTTTCTTAAAAGGTTAGTTTAAGGGATGTCAAGTATTGTAAACAATTTTTAGGAGGAACATGCCCACAATTTTGCACCTTTTAGATTTTTCCAAAAATTAAGTTCTGCTTTTGTTATTTTGTTAATATTCTGAAATGTTTTTAATATTTATTCTGCAATTTTAGATAATAGTTTGTCATTTACGAAAATTACCAGAGATTAGAAATTCTTTGTATTGTTTTGGTACTGAGTCTTGGTATAGCTTTGTGTTTCTTTTATGTTTGCTAATCCTTGTAGCTTTCTTTGTATCTTATAAAAAAAATTCCCATTTGTGAAAGCTTGGTCACCATTGAATTAAATTTAATTTTCTAGGGTTATTCAAGATTAGGTGCAGCTCTGAGTTATCTTGGGAAAGATATGGAGGCACTTGAAGCATATGAAACTGGATTAAAGAAAGATCCTAATAATGCACAATTAAAGACTGCTAAGCAAGATTTAGATGCTAAATTAAGTAAACTATTTTGTTTTTCTTTGCAACTCTTGTTTCTTTTAGAACCTCTTTCTAGCAATAGGATTGGATAATTCCATGTTTGTAAGTCTTATTTCATTGAAGGAATTTTTGAAAAAACATATTTTTGGAAGTTGGTCTCAGAATTTTTCATGGTTCAGCTGTGCCATCAACATTACTTTCACTTTTACTTTAGCTGTAATTTTACCAAAATATTTAGTCTGTTACGCTTTGAAATAGTTTTCTCTTGTAAAAATTTATCAAGGGACCACAATGAAAATAACGAGGGACCACAATGAAAATAAGGCTTTGGCTTTTCTTGTGCTTTTCCCTGCTATCAATACCTGTTGTTTAAAATATTGTGGTATGCAATAAAAATATTTTTAAAAATTTTTTTTTTAAACAATGTTCTTAACATTTATTTTGTAAATTTTTTATTGATAGTGAATAAATACTTACTTACTTACTAAGGAAATGAAAAGAGCTTTATTCTGGGTCTAGAACACTAAAATATTTAAAGATCATTATATAATGTCAATTAGTCTATAAAAATGCAAATTTTGATTTTAAAGAAAAAGAAAATTTTAATTTAGGTCAACCTTACTTTCAAACTTCATCCCTTCCATTATTTTTACCACGTCTTAAGTCTAATTTTGAAAGTTCCTTTACAAGCTCACTATGACATTCTCACTACACTAGAAAAATGATTTTTTTTTTTTTTTTTTAATTTTGGAGTCTGAATCTGTAACGTTTTTTTTTAACTTTTTATTAAGAGTGGTTTAAAGTATATTATTTCAAGATTTAGTGTCTCAGTAACAATCTTAATTATAACTTTTCTTATTTTTTAGACCGTATGAACAATCCATTTTCTGACCCCAATCTGGAAGCGAGGTTGGCCATGGATCCAAGGACTAGAGATTTTTTAAATGATCAATCATTTCTTCAAACTCTTCAAATATTACGTTCAGATCCTTCTAAATTAAGCATGTAGGTAGCTTTATTTTACAGGTTCTGGCTCCTTCACTTGCTTCTCAACATAACTAGATGTTAATTCACTTGCGCATATTTGGTTCTATTAAATAAAGCTGTTCAAGTACTTGACGCAGGTTCCATTTTGTTAATAATCATGGTGACTTTATGCATAAAAACCAAGTTTTTTAAATTCTCAAAATTCGCTCATATGACGATTAGCTAAACATTCTGGTACTTATTCTATGCCTCAAAACAGAAATTTTAGATATTGTTGAAATCCTTGGCTTTTTTTTTTTTTTTTTTATCGTCAAAGTATGAAATTTAAATTCTATCCAAAAGTTGTGCTACTTTTATGCTGAAACTTTGATAATACACAAAATTTTGCATATTTTTTCTGGAATTTATGTGTATTAGCCTTAGGAGCCTTTGCTTGCTACCCTAAATTTAAAATACCATCTTATTTATTGTTAGTCAATTGAAAGGCATTCTGACAAATGGTCACAATAGTTTTGAATAATTTTGGAATTTTGGCTTCTTTAGAAAAGAAATAGACTGCTTAGTGCACCATGAAAATAAATAATAATTTATATCTATAAGAATCAAGAAATTTGTTTTTTATTTCTGTCAAATTATGAATGTTATGCACTATACGATTTATTTTTAGGTTTGCTCAAGATCCCCGAATTATGCAAGTGTTAAGTGTTCTACTTGGAATTAATATGGAGATGCCAACTAAGACAAACAAAGGTAATTCATAAAATATAAAAAATATGGTGTAAAATAAAATTATATTAACCCTTTAACAGTCCTTGACGTAATATTACGTCGACCAAAAATGGTACCGAAATGTCCGTGACATAATATTACGTAGAGCGACTTGCGGGCTGAAAATATCCCTGACGTAATATTACGTCCGTCTATAGTAATGTTTGTTTTGCTTTGTTTTTGACGTAATATTAAGTCTGTATCCTCGAGGTTCGGTTTTTTGACAACATAAATGTTTTAAATTTTGGATTTTCATGCTCTTATGCTTTTTGTTGTTATACTACTCTTATAATATACTGCAAAAAAAAAAAAAAATGATTTTGCAGGCAACTCGTGTTCAAGTTCAGCAGCAAAAAGTAGTAAGAAGAGAGTATATACTGTGCAAGAATTTATGCATAATGATGATGGGGAGTTATCTGAACTGGCTGAGGATGGTTTTGAAAGTGAAGATATTATATCTGATGTTTCAGATGGTGAAAATTCTGAAACAGAAGAAGAAATAATTCAGTCAGACTTTTCTGATACAGATATT
>JAUZNK010055060.1:0-50004 GCA_035046665.1 Euphysa ruthae
CAATTTTTCCTTGACTACTGTAAACGTATATATATATATATATATATATATATATATATATACTTAACAGTTAACAAGTTAAAAGCATGTAAGGTTTCAAATTGCACGTTATTTTAAGAGAGATTGAAAAAAAATATTGTTGGAGAAGGAAAAAAAATATAACTGCACATGTAAAGATATTGGTGGCAATGATCGTTAAATATTTCATACTAACTTTCAGCTTTTTTAATCTATCACAAAGGCTTTCAAGTCCTTGCTTGTAAGAGCAAGGGCTGTTTTTGTTGGTTATTGGTTTTCAGCACTTTTGCAGGTTCACTGTCAAAGTTTGATTCAATCTTGTTGGAGTTGACTGTACTTTCAAAGCACAATTGTATCATAGAAAAATGCTTTCTGTAAACCTGAGACAATGTGACAGATGACAGATCAATTAAGCAAAACACTATGATAAGGGTTCAGGTGCAGGCTGATGATTATTATTGAACCAAATTAGCTTCATTGTTTGGATGTTGTAGTTTGTTGACAGGACTGTCAACAACCACTAGGAAAAATCAACTCTATTCAATAAAAAATGCTTTCAACACGATTTACTCAGAAATAACAAAATACTTGTAATTAGTTTAACTCATAGTTTTTAAGTATTAATTTACCGTTAACAACCTTTACATATTAATAAATACATTATTACAAATAGTATTAAAATGTTATTAACTGAGATAAAAAATGTAATGGTTCTGGATGGAGTGACTCAATAGCTTATAGCTGAACAATGTACTTACACCAGAACAATATATTGACATTAAAAATCTAGTATAATAGAACTGGGTGTTAAAGATGAGCATGTTGACATTGACAAAACCACTATTTTTTCCAATTCATATTAGTTATCACAAATTCCCAAAATGGTGCAAAAACTCCTTCATTTATATTAAAAGTAAAATTGATAAGCATGAAGTTGTTCCAAAAGATTCATAAAATGTCTTAGTATGTTTAAAATGAAAACTCAAGAAGTGAGTGACTACATCAAACACACTTTGTTCCTAAATATCAATATATTTGCTATTCTATTCTTGTCTCATTGATTGTTGCCTGATTTAATATATTTATATAATTAGGAACATCATAAAATAGGCCATTCAGTTCAAAGAATCAGATTTGCTGTAGAAACAAATTTTAAGATAATTCGGGACCCTGAAAGAATACAAGATTACTCAAAAAATGAAATATTTTAGACCTTTTATTTCTCTAATTAAATGCATAAGTTCTTTAGTTCAATTGAAACTTAGTTTTTCAAAGTAGAAATTCTTAAAAACCATTTGTTGATTTTAGTTTCACGTACTATTCCTAATATTGAAGATGTAACTCTTGCTTTTGACCAACTTGGTATAGAAATTACGGAATTAGAAGACTATGTACAACAAGTGGAACAATCACCTGTTATTAACCCTCCTCCAAAAATAAATAAAGAGACAAATAATCAACTAGTATTTGATGGTGATAGCCAATTCCCTCCTATTGTCAAAGTTATTCCTCCAGAATTTAAAACAGAGCCAGAGCCTGAAAAAGATACTGATGGCAATGCAGCAAAAGGTATGAATCATTTTCATATTTGTAGAAAACCCCTTAAGCGTTAAAATCATTACTTTTTTCTAAATTCTTTCAAGAAGGTAGATGACTAATTTTTGTTTTTCAGTGCTGAGCCATAATAAATATGATCATGTTTACATTTTTTGAAATTGGAATGTTTTTAGTCAACCACCACACATTAACCAGTTACTTTTAAGATAGATTGTAAAACATGTTGCTTGTGGGTCTGGTTATTATGGTACTTAAGCTTTTTTTTTGATAAATTTGCTGAAATTTCATGCTTTCTAAAAAGGTCCTTAAACTTTTGAGTTGGATAAACAAGGTTTTGAACTTTTTAATTAACTGAAAGGGGTTTGAACTGTTCAATCGTCTGAAGTAGAGCTTTGAACTTTCTATTGGCGTAATAAAAAGTGTGGTTCAGCATATTTGCTAAGAAAGAAGTCATTGGTAGAAAAGGAAGAAAATATTCTCACTTTTACTTAAATAAAAATCGCATATTTTCTATAATATAATTTTAAATCTACATATAATTTATATTTAAATCAAATGTCCATTAAGACTGATATCTCTAGTTAAAAATCCAAGCCATTATTATTGGAATTATTCAGTATTTTATTCAAGATGTTTTACTGGGTTGAAAAAACATCATAATAAAAAGAATGTCTTGGCATGTTTTTAGAAAAGGGGATCTTCACAAATGAGGTGAAATTTGCATATGAAATTGAAAACCCTTTATTATCAATTTTTTTTTCCCATATAGATACATATATTACGAATTTGGGACACAGAACAAGGACAGACATACTTCATTTAAATTCTGCCATATGTTATCGAAATTAGATGGTGTTTTCACCATAAATTTGGGCTTGATGCACATGGGGAATATGTGGTTTTATATGTTTGAGTGAGAGGACCTGCAATTAACCATATGAGCCACAAATTTTTTTTATAGAGATATTCTTTTGGCAATTATTAGTCTCAGTACAATATTTATTATGGAGATATATAATTCGTAATTGTAAATGTACACTCTCCCCAATATCCTCAGCTCTGAGACCTCGGTTGTGTGCTCAACGTTTTGCTCAAAAATTAATAGATTCTGAGAATTTTGCATATCGAGACTTTGGTTGTATGTTTTGTGAATTGATCCAAACATTCATTTAGAGATTTGCCTACATATACATATATCAAGCAACTATTTGATGAAGACATCAAACAAATACCTATAATAAATACTAATAAACACATACTACTTGCTAATATTGTGGCCCTCACAGAAGTTGCTAAACACAACTTTGATGAGCCTATTCCAGAAGCTGTTAAGAGAAAGTTATTGAAGCTTCTCCAGTCTACTGCATTTATAAAATGCACGCTTGATAGGCTTATCTTGGAGGCTGGTAAAGAAAAGCTGTTGAAGCTTCTCTGGTCTTCCGTGTTTAAGCCGCATGTGAAAAAGGAAAAAAACCCACCTACAAGTTAATCTGGACATATACTACGCTCTAGTTGTAGACGATGACCCAGTGCTTTACCCAGACGGGAGCTACAACAAAATGGGACACAATTGTCTGGAAGGAGATAGAGGAAGGTGTCAATGGTAATGGATTTGTCATGCTACCGGTAGCAAGAGTGCTGGATATCATGAGCGAGGGCAAGGTATATTGGGTCTTATTTGAGATAGAAGATCTTAGAGTAACCATAGACATGGCCTCGGAAGTGTTAAAGTTTTTGGATCCAGGCGAACACTACAAGTTATTCACTGTTGTAGGTAAGTCAGCTAAAAAAAACCCCTTGCACCGCTGCCCGAGGAAGAAGGTGTCTCTGAATGCCGCATTAAGTGGGAAAATTTTGTTTGCATGGATCAGGTCAGTGTCAGCCCACCACTTCATGGTATTAATCAGAAAATTTGGGGAAAGGACGGGAATATCTGGTCTATATTCTTTATGAGCTTTGGCGGCTTCCCCAGGCCCAGTTTAACCAGAAAAGGACAACGACTTCACAAATTGTTTTGTTTAATACGTCATCAACCACTTATAGGATAATATGATTCAAGCAGATACTGAGTTGACTGAATGCTTTAATGAGAAGCTCGTAAAGGACGTGTTCGCCCATGAGACTGCCCTCATGGTTAAATTGATTGCTTTCGATACTCTGGGTAACACCTTGTGGGATAGCAGAAAATACTAGTACAAAGGTCTTTGTGCCATGTCATAATACCCATGAGTGGAAAGATATTGCAACTGACCTGCCAAAAATCGAACATGTCCTCTTGCTGGATGACGTCTTGCACAAACTTTACTCCTCATATACCAATAAAGGAATTCGGATTATTACAGTGCAAAACTCCATTGAACAGAGAACAAGAGCAATAATGATCACATTTGCAGTTAGGGCCATTCCATCAACAATACTCTGGCTATGTGGCCAGGCTTTTACGGAGAACGATGGTTCGTTTTGGAGGTCATGATCTGCATCTATAGCGATTATTGAAGCATTTACAGAAGAAACTGGAGCAGATCTTCGGGTTGATATTCTGGAAGAGCTACACATAGAATACCACAAAGCCACCCACTCTATGGGTGGTCCTACATCCTATCGTTTATGAAAATTGATGGCTCAGAATGTGAAGGTCTTACCTCCAACCGGCATCCAGAGTCTTGTTGTTCGGCTCTGCAAGTGACCTCAAAAATTGCCCTGATCAAGACAAGGTTGAAGTGCTATGTGATCGAAGACAAACATGAGGTGCGTAAAAAATGAAAAAAATGTCCAAGAAAAACTCACTGTTGATCACGTCCTGGACAAGATCGATGCTCCGAACAAAAGTGTGCAAAGTGCGACAACAAACTCTTGTTACAGGGCTACACCAAATGTCACGGGCAGACCGGGTGGACAACAGTGAAGGGCATTAAAAATGGAATGTTAAAATCACATATTTATTGTGTAATCGCAGACACAAGCATGCAGATCAATTTGATGATATTCCATATGACAGATTCTGTTGAGCCACAGATAACAGCAGTGATCTTGTGAACCTGTACTTTGAGAGTGCACTGTAGTAGAGTGCAGGTTGCCCAGGTTCTAAAATTCAGCACAAGATTGGGTAGGGCTAGTGTGTTCACCATGGATCGGTCGCATCTCGGCAACCAACATCCTTTGGTTATTCTTCTTTAATAGCAATGTAGACCGTGTCGATTGGCCACAGCATCTCACGTAAGGGAGATTTCTTGGCTATCAATGGGACCTTGACCATTTCAATCAATTCCGCTAGAGCGAGACCAGTCATTCGCGTTTATGTATTGTTCATATCTTCCACTAAAGTAGGTAGAAGTGCTATCCATTGTCCATGTCTAGTTCTTGTCATGTCTGCGCCCTGAACAATCACTCAACCACAACAAATGTTTGGTTTTGTGTTTCTTTTCCATCATCGCCAATTACAATTAACAAAGCCATGTATTTGAGTAGCCCGATCAATCTCTAACATGCAGATTTAGTGAGTTCAGGTGGTTTTGTAGTTTATAAAAGGAGATTTACAGGTCTAGTGGTGAGAACCAAAGCAAACTTCCAGTCTTGGTGCCAGAGCTCTAGAGAATTTTGAACGAAATTTATCATAGTGTGGGCAAGAAGCCTGGTGATTTTATTTCTCTGGGCACTGTAGCAGACTTCTAACATTTTGGTGTAAAGCTTTTCAAAAAGAGGCATGTTACATTAAACAAATCTCAATCATGAGGATATATAACATGCCTCAATTTAAATTTGCATTACGAAAACACAGACACCACCTCGAAATGCTAGCCCAAGGAGCCAAGCCCGAGTGAGATTATGTGCTGAAAACGGCCACAGCATCCCTTAATTCACTGTTGCTAAACATAGCCAAGGGCGTTGTTAATGGTAAGCTTAGTATTCCAGCAGCACATCGAATAAAACAGAAGGTTGAGGTTGTTATGAAGCCCTCTAGTCAATTATGTCATCAGGACTGGCATCGCCTAGTGGAATGGTTTGTAGGAGCAGGATTGGAAAACTCCCTATGTTTGTATTCTTGATAATGCTAGTATAGACAAGAAGGTTGTTCACTCCTCCAGTGATATCCACAAGGTTTGGACTAACATGGGTTCCAGCCTCGAGTTTTGTTCCTGCTGGGAAATCCGGAAGCATAAGCAAAGTCTCTGAAAGAACATTATTGTTAGTTATTGTAATGGATTTCATCACAGACATACTCATGGAGGCCATAAGGATTTGTTTTTAATGAGCTTATTAATTGAATCTACTAGTGTGGACTAGTAGAGTCGTAGTTTCTAAGGGTTAACTTAATTTGCGGGAAGAACCAGTATGTTATTCTTCTCTGTAACATACCAAGTGGATGATATGGTAGCGCTGATTAGAAGCATCTCCCAATATCCTGGAAACAAAGGGGTCTTAGCCAGCTTAACTGAGTAATTTTTCTGTGCTGTGCTGTCCTGGTAAAACAGAGCGATCTTTATTAGGGAGAAAAATGAAAGTCGGTGCCATTTTTAGGTATACTAGCATGGCCTAGTCTCTAAGAGAGGTGGTATAATTCAACTTCTCATGTGGGCCTCTCAATTGCTTGGTTTAGAACGTCCCATGCTTCGTCATGACCTGTAAGCTCAGCGTAGTTCATGGCTTGGTTTAGTAGCTTAATGGCGCTTCCTTTTTGCTGTGTTTTGTCTTCACTATCTCTCATGGTCAGGTGCTCATAAAAATTTTGAGATAGCACATGAACTTCTTCATCAGTTTATAGTGGTTCATAATTTGGATAACTTTTTATTGGTAGAGTTGTTAGCATTCTAGGAGTTGGTAGTATTGATCCTTGTTTGACCCCGTTAAAATGGTGTAATACTCTCAGGAAACTTAAAAGAGGCTATCCCTGCTGCCAAAGCATTTTACTGAGCTCTTCAGGTCTATGTGGAACCTGCGCTTGTAAACCTCTTGAACCCTTAACAAAATAGCAGTGAGGTGTCATGAGGCTGCTATCTTGAATTGTGTGACCATCGATTTCAAATGCACCACGCTCGTTGGAACTAACACTGCCACCTTGTAACTTAATGCATATATCGGCGAGTCTACATTTCACGTATGGAAGGTGACGGACCTAACACTTGCCTTGCTCTATCGTAACTTCAAATCTATTGGTTAATGCTTGCTCTGCCTGCAATTTCGTTATCTTGCTTTTATGTTTGAGCATCTGAAGTGGCTTAATAGAATCTTCTCCACCTACTGCAGCCAATTGTTCCTCTAGGGGTGCCTGATGCTGAATTGCCTTTTTCACCCTTTCTTATTTCTCCTAGATAAGCTCATGATGAAGTATTGCTTTGTCCTGCTTTTTTTTGAGATCGTTTGTATTTGGTTGAGTTGGATGCGCTTGCGTTTGTAGTTTTGCAGCCTTGTTGACCACTGCTTCTAACAAATCTGTGGGAACATGTGTCTTTCTCAATATGTCCATACTCTTTTGACCCCAATATGTTAACTTACCTTACAATATGTTATACATAACCTTACAAATAACGTCCCAATAGAATTCAGACGGGCCAACCAGCATATTGCAAAATCATAACAGCTTTCAAAGCCTGAGGTCTCCCAGTTACGACTTTACACTGGTATTCCCAAAGAGCCAATCAAGTTCAACCAAAATAAGAAGAACCTTCTCATTGTGGATGATCTGATAGAAGAAGTAGCGCGGTAAAAGTATTTTGATCACCTGAAAAGAGATGTAAGTCACTACGACAGCATTACACTCATCCTTGTATCTCATTGATGTTGTGGAAGTGGAGATGCATGGTTCCAGCATTTAAAAATGAACTGCATGTGCCTTAAGCGAGACCTAGGCCCTTTTGGTGCTAAAGGAAAGCCTGGTGAGTGTGAACCGACCAGTGCTTCTGGTCCTAAAGGTGACCCACGAGGGCGTGGACCTGTTGGTGCTCTTGGTCCTAAAGGAGACCCGACTGAGCAACAAATGGAGTAAATTCAAAACAAGGATGGCTTGTATCTTTCTCTATTGACGCTTTTATTAGGCAGGTCAGCTAGTGCCTATGACGGGGCAATATTGACGGACTATCCGGAGTAATACCATGTCCTTTATATCACCGCAACATATGATGGTTGGAATAGGTCTGCTACGATTGTTTCTGCTACACTCCCATAGGAAGGTCCTTGGAGGAAATAAATCTAAGGCAAGATGGCTCTGAGTTTTGAGACAAAAGATCTTGAAAAGTCACATAGTGTCAAGATTGGTGAGATAATCAAAGGACAAAAGTGGGATTTGCATAGTATTTATGGAGGCCGAATGACTATATTAAAGAAATGGTTCTTTTAGAATTGACATGGAAAAATTAGATAGATTTCCTCAGCTATACCCTAGCCCAAATGGAACCCACACTATTGCCGAGTCTGGGGCGGACTACCGATTGACACAGTCAGCCAAACTTTAAACCAGTTAAATGCCGAGATTGTTCGTCAACGCTATTGATGGTGTTGATATCAAAGCTACTGTGATAGGAGTCGTTCTGGGTGATGTTGAAACGGGCCTCTTAGCAACTGTGATCGCAGCACCAGTATTCGCAATCATCATGGGCTTTGCTGCCAGGTGCAGTCGCTTGAGTACTGGCATAGAGCTTGCCTCTTGTCGACTAAGAATAAAATCTCAAAAATGGGTTCTCGCAGAGAGCAAGCTGAATTTGATTGCAGACTTAGTCAACAAGGCGCTTGAAGATGATGTAATAAATCAAGACAAGTTTCATTCGATTTTAAAAAAAGTTTGAAAATACCATGCTATGAAAAAGAAAGTACGGTTGATGATGCAGAAAAAAAGCATAGAGCTCAACAAGGCCACAAAAAAGGAATTTGTTGGCAGAAGGCTCACCTGAGAGATCAATCGCTTCAACTCGCGTTTATATGAACTTGACACTCAGTGCTCCAAGTTGCGTTTTCCTTGAGTATTAACTGTTTATGCCCGTGATTGTGTGTTTATATATGTATGTATAGTAAATCTATTCAACTGTTGTCTTCAAGAAAAAATATAAGTAAAGTCTAAGAAAACCCTAGAATAGTTTGAAAATATGACCTAGGTAAAAAAAGATAGTATGTAACTTTTTCGTTATATATTATTATTATTTTATGACTAAATTCAAAACTCTCTCAAGAGAACTCTCTTGAGATTGAAATTTACCTAGAGTCAAGAGGGCTTTTAATATTTTTTTATTTTTTACATCCCCATTAGCCAATCATTAACCGGTTAACAGGCACATGATATTTTATTAGCGTTTCACAGCCCCATTAGCCAATCATTAACTGTTTAACAGGCACATGATATTTTATTATTGTTTCACGCCCCCATTAGGCAAGTGCTACACGATATATCATGTAATAGATTTGAATACTTTGGTGTACAAAATTGATTGAGTATAATTTTTGATTATCAATTATGAACATTTTTTTTTTTCGAACGATTATGGTGGCACATCAAATTTTTTCTAAATATGTAGTTGTAATTTGAAATAAATAAAAAATGTTATCATTGTTATTGTAATCATATTCTTGTTTTTATCTGTTATTATTAGGTGAACTCTTACGGTGCGCAAGATTCATTGAGTTTGATTTTCAATTATGAGCACTTTTAAAAAGAAACTCCTATTGTATCTTGTTTGTTTTTTTTAATTTGTAATTATAATTTAAAATAAAAAAGTTTTGATAGTGGGGAGATTCAAACTCATACCACTGAAGTCTTAAACAGACGCGTTAGCCCACTGAGCCACATCAACATATGCTAACATTTAAAACTTAATAGTTTTAGAACTTATTTTTTTTTTAATGAAAAATAGCCATGGTCTCAGAGCTGCGGATAGTGGGGAGAGTGTAGATTTACATGTACCAATTATATATCTCGTAATGTAAATTCTAATGGCCAAAAGTATATCTCCGTAATAAAAATTTTAATGGCCAAAAGTATATCTGCTCAATAAAAATTTGAATTTCATGGGAATATAAGTTATTGTTTTGCTGTTCATTTGCGTACACGAGGAAGGCGTGACTAGAGCCTTATATATCTTCGTAATAAAAATTATTAATAATTGCAAAAAGTATATCTACTTGATAAAAATTTGTATTTCATGGGGATATATTTTATTATGAGAGCCATAATTTCTTCCACTTTTTGTGTAAAACTATACTAGACTCTAGGAGGTACCACTAGGGCTGTAGGTCTTCTCACTCAAAAGTATAAAACCACCCATTCCCCCCTCCACATAGCTTTTCACTACGTTCGGCTCCTTAGACCACTGCACCACGTATCCACAATGAGTGGTGTATAAGAAAATCATGAATTTTGTTGAAAAAAAATTATTAGTACCTATAATTTGGATATGCCAACTACCTTCACATTTTTCTCAAAGGTTTGTTCAGCTGTTCTAATTTTTTCTGAATAATTGCTATAATCATAGGCGTATAATCTAATAAGAAATTTAATCATTGTGGTGTAACAAGAAAATAAAATCAAAGATCAGATTTTTTTTAGAACGCTTCTTAGCATCAGTTTGTGCCAGCGTTTTATGGCCTAAAATAATATTCAACTGATTCAGAAAAAAAGAATCTCAATTAAGTATTTTTGAATAAAATAATGGAATTCAAAGAATTAAAATATTACCACTCGCTAATTTATTTATTAACAACATAAGCAATATATACATTGCCTAATTCTTTTGGTCGGCAAAAATAGCAATACCATCAAAACGGTCAGTAATAATGATAACTGAAGACACAGATTTTACCCACCAATTTGTCTTTCAGAAACTCCCTGGTAAAATAGTAAATAACAAAAACAATACAATATACATGTAGAAAATTTAATTAAAGCTTTTACAACATGCTTTAAAAACATAAAATCATTCTATATTATACTATAGATTTTTTTAAAACCTCCATAGAACTCATTCTTTTAATCTATTTAGTCTTTTAATATAGTCTGCAAAAGAAAATGGGAATATTTTACTAAACTTTATATTATTGTCTCAAACATAAATTTTTTTTTTTAATGGCTATTAAAATATTTAATATTTTTATAATAAATGTTATTATTTTTCTTAATTTATAAAATATGTCAAGAAGGCCCACAAAACGAGAAATTAGGTTTGTCTCGCCTTATTAAGTTAATTTTATTTGTCATTGTTCATAGCATGGCTTCATCCTGTGGTCTTGGTATGTTAAAATAAGTTTTTCCTCTTTTTCTTGTAGTGAATGAAGCCAACGAGGCTGAGATCAAGCCATTGGTTCAACCAGTTGATATTGTCTTGCCTGTAACTTCGAGTCCTTCATTAGTGACACATTTTGAGAGAAATGAATTTGCTCATAGCAGCCACGAAGCTGTTGATTCTACACGCCCTGGATTAAAGGTTATGACTCCAAAAGGTTATACACCAAAATTTCCACCACTTGATAAAACTAGCTCAAAGAAAGTTGCTATCAAGGAAGAAATAGTGGAACCTCCAGAAAATAACAAAAGTGGAGCTAAACCTGCTCAGTTTTTAACCTCCCTTTCAGCAAAAGTTGTTGTAACTGATATTACTACATTGCTACCAATAAAAACTAAACACTCTCCTGATAATTCAACTTCTTCATCCAATATTTCTCTACCCATAAAAAGGTCCCCTGTTAAAATTTCTCTTACTGCAGAATCTCCTCCAATGGTAACCTCTTCCATTAAGTCATCTTTAATTGATACTTCGTTCACAAAATTACCTCAAGAGGAAACACTTAAAGAAATACCAAAAATTGCAATTACTCCCAGTAAAGTGATATTATCAGATATTAAACATAAACTTGACATAAAATCTCCAAATGGTAATGAAAAAGAAATGGAAAATAAAACTGTTAAGTGCGCTCCAATCAATAATAGTAAACCAATCAAACCTACTATTAAACCTGTCTCTAAAACTAGCAAAAAATTGGCTCTTAATCTTTCAGATATATCTAATTTAAAAAGAAAATCTCTAGAGCCATCTGATAGTAAAGCTGTAAAACCATTGGATAGTAAAAACATCAAAATATCTGTTGCTAAGACAGTTGAGCCATCTGTTGCGATAGAGGTTGATCCAGTTATTGGTAAAATTGTGGAACCACCAGTTGCTAAAAGAATCCTTCCATTGGTTACTAAAAAATCGATGAGCATAAAAGATGTTTTGATTAAAAAGGAAGTAAGTAATAGTCCACCACAGCTTATTCCATCACCACAGGTGTTACTGTCTCCTCAATTATTAAAAAATAATTTGAAATCTCCGATTTTTTCAACCCCTGCTGCTATAATACGTGGTGAAGCAATTAACCCCTCTACTCCTACAAGAAAGATAATATTCCCTAAGGACATTAAACCTTGTGTTAGTCCACCGATTACTTCTTCAAAAAGTTCTCCTATTACAGAATCATCTCCGAAAGACTTGCATACCTTGACATTATCTCCTCCAAGACTAAGTGTTGCACCAGATAGGCAACTAAGTACATCTGAAGATACAGATGACCATAACTTACTGTTTAGTCCAATCCCAACTGAAATGCCTGTACTCGTAATGGAAAAGCATGCAGAAGAGGTTTTTGATCAGCGTATGTCAGATGAATTAAATAATACTGGGAACAGTACTGAGCAAGAGGTTGATATTATCTCGTTATCAAAAGAAGAGAAAGACATAAAAAATGAAATTGATTCTCCTACTGTGACTCATTCAAACATTGTTTTTAATTGTGGAGATGAAAAAAAGAAAAAGAAAAAGAAGAAATCTGATAAATTAAAGGTTTGAATTTACATTATTTAAAATAAGTGTCCAATTTCAATTTTTAAAAATATTTCTATTAAACTATTTTAAATTTAAGAATATTAACTGGGTTTAGATCTGTCAATGACCCCATACAAAATGTGTTGAATTCGATAATTATAAAAATTTTCAATATTTACTTTTCTGGGTGTGATACAATTTTTAGTGTGCTTGTATTTTATGATTGGAGAATGAAGTTCATGGCTGGTTTGACGACTTTTTACTTTTGACTAGGCTTGCTGCTAATGTTGCTTGCACTGCTGTGAGCTATGATACTCACATACTAATAAAGCAGTGTGGTCTCCCTAAATGTCATGCTCAAGAAAATAAGAAACTTTTAGAACAAATTGCAAGTATGAAAATGAAGTAAAATTAGATAAGAAATAATTAGATTTATTATATATAGGTAAATTAAGGAATAGATTGTCAAATTAATTGTTCAGAAACATTTAGATTTGCTACTAAAATTTTGACTCACCTTTCATGACTAAGCTAAAAATAGTTGTATGACTGAGTGCAAAGGTTTTGATCTTTTTACTTAAGACTGTTAATTTTAATGATATGGCTTTCATATCATAAAAAAGCATTTAATAAAATTTTATAGTAATTATTTAACAACACGGTGATGGATGAAGGGGGAATTAACTTTCAACTTTGCTTACGTCTTTATACTTTATTTTTCTGTCTGTCATATTCTACCTATTTTTGGGATTTTTTTTTGAATAATAGAAAAAAATGATTAAGCAAGCAATTTGAAATATGGATATTATTATATAATATTATAGATATAAATATATAATATTATAGCTAAAAATATTTTTGGAGAAAATGTAAAAATTGCTCTATAAAATTATTTTCTGCAATATGCTGCCCAGAGTTAACCAAATTTTAAGTGATAAGAAATATAGAGAACAAGGTTTTAAATAAATTTACATAATGAGATGAAGTGAAAATGTGGTTTTTCCCCGCAAAAATTAAATATATTAGAAAAGGACGCGTGTAAGTTTTGTGGTATTTCGCCCACTGCAAACTAACTAGAAATACTTTCTTTAATAAATTTCCAAAAAGATGAAAATTGCCAACATGAGCATGTTTTTGAAATGATGTATTGTCCAAATAGCCATTGATAAAGTTATGATTATGTGATCCCTAGCATTTCAGGGAGTGTTCATGCGTCTAAAAATATTTAGACTCATGAACACGGTTCATTAGTTTTTTCTGAACTTTTGTATGATCAATATGAGCTAGAAATTAACAAAGCCCAACTTTTCCGAGATATTCTTGTAATCCCTAATATGGGGATTCTAATTATAATTACCAAAAATTTTAAAATCAGCTTTCATTTTTATTGGGATTGGCCCAATTTAGTACTGGGTATTAAAATTTTTTCTTTTCGTGGACACAAACTTTTATTACAAAGTTTAATTCATTGTTTTTCAGTTTTTTTATGATAACTATCGTCACTATTACTTCATGACACGATTCAAAAAAAATGAAAGTGATATAAAAGTTTGTGTTGCTTCTCAGAAAATGGCTCATTCACACTGATAAATCAATATAAAATTTATCATGTTAGAGTTTATTTTTTAGTCAGAACACCGTAAAGAAAAGAAGGAAAAGAAAAAGAAACGTGAAGACAAAAGTACCTCTCATATACCTATACCAAAATTAACCTTAAAAATGGGCAATGAAACGATATCTGAATCTATTGATCCAAATATGTAAGCAGTGGTTTGTAATTTTTTAACATGTTTAGGGGCAGTAAGTTCTTCCTTAAGGCGGTGCACTGTTGAACAGACATGGGTGGGTGGTTCATAGTTTCCCAAGGGTTTCTAATTTTTCTTAGGAATGGTGCATATATTCTCATTGGTTTAAGCTTTGGTATTTTTATAAATGAAGCTTTATTTCCACATTTATATATTTTTTCATAACTACGCTTTTCATGAAAACTATGCTATAAGTTGTTTTGAAAATTAGTAAATTAACAACAAAGATTTCCTTATCTTACAGAAAAATCATGTAAAATTTTTCACCAAAACACTTTCTTTTTGAGTGGTGAGCAGTTGATTTATTTAGAAAGTTAGAATGATTGTGATCAAAAAATTAAATTATGAATTCACAATGTTAAAAAATGCCACATATAGCTTGATTTTTTATGTTTAGATATATGCAATCAAAAGAAGTAGTGGTTCCACCACTATTTACACCGCTATCACCTCCGTTACCAAAACCTGTCACAATAAAGAAACCAAAGAAACAAAAAGAAAATAAACCAACTGCTGGTTTCTATGCAGAGACTATAGTAAGTTGATATAACTGATATAGTATTTAAGCTTCTCAAATATTACTTTTTATTCTGTTATTTGGATAATAAGAAACTTTTTTTTTTTATTTTAAAAGTTAGGAGTGATGGTATTTGTTAGATTTCAGGTTCTGTTTCTAAATCCTTCCTGCACCTATTTATCAATTTTTCTGAAATTAAAGAAAAAGGCTTAGGTTCTAATCCTCCTTTCTCTCCCCCAACTTTTCAAGTCTTTCTTATCGTAAACCCTCCTTAAATTTTTACATTGCTTATTTCCTTTTTTTTATTGCTGAATTAATTTGGTGAATAGAGTGGAAAATGTTTCCATTTAGTTAGTTCTCTTTACCTTTTTTTCTGTTCAAAAGAGAGATACTAAGATTTGATTCTTCATTCTACAATCTAAGAAAACCTATTCTATGAAGATATAAACAGGGAATATTTAGATATTAAGGTAATCAATAGGATATTTGAGAATATAAACTTTATTATCTGGACTGTAAAAGGAGTTGCCACATAAAAGAAGCTTGAAAATATTTTCATCGGATAAATTTGATCTTACCTCTATTATTTTAGTAATGTTATCAAGAAGTATTTTGAGTATATTATTTAAGTAAGTTTAATTAAATCATTGATTACAATAAAATTTAAATATAAATACAAATTGTTTAAATTTTTCATTTATATTAAACTAGTATATCTCATAGAACTGAAGTTTCCCTACATAAAATGACGTTGTAGTACAATGATGTTAAATAATTCCTATGATATCCAGACCCTAATTTTTACAAATTTTGTTAACTTTTGGGAAAGTTTTAGCTTACTCATCAAGATAACTTTTACCAATATCATAAAGATAATGGTCTGTAGTTTTTTGAAAATAATAACAGTGAAATTCACTTAAGTGGCTATCTTGTATTAATAATTGTAGTATTGTTATTTTATTATTATCTCTTCTGTTAACGAGAAAGTTCTTAAGTAAGGTGTGTGTAAACTGTGTCAATGTCTGAATAATGCTCATAATTTGGAAAATAGAAGTACAACACTTTCAAAAAATAATATAAAAAATATAACTTTTTGATTCCTGATTTGGCTCTGAATAATTTCCTGGTGCAATAGATCATTTGATGATCCAATATTCATATATTGATTACTTGTTTAATTTATTATTCTATTTAATTAATTATTACCAAAATGTGATCAAATATGGTTGAAGTATCGCATGTTACATATGTTAAATATTTTGGTCAATTGTTTAAGACCACAATTAGATAGAAATTGTTTGCAGAGTTTTAGTAAATATTGCATCTGGTATTTCCATGTGCTTGGTAAATAATAGTTTCTTAAAGTTATGATTTCTCTGGTATAGTGTTTGTCGGCTGGTATTGAAAGCTATTTTTTATGGTTATTAAATATGTGAATACATGCAGAACAGTTAAACCATTATGTAGTTTGTGTAGTTTGTGTACGTCTTTATCTTGCACCATTACTTTATCGTGGTGTAGTAAAATTACCTGTAACCTACATGTATTAAAGTAATCATAGTAAATTATCCATGACTCCTGGTTTTAAGGATTTAATTACCCAAAATAGATTTATAATCTTTGAGAAGTTCATTCATTTTCCTGACCTGTTTACGCCAGATGACACCTCTGGTAAAACTCTAAAATATTCATGAACAGAAATATGAGTATCATGCTATAGGTAAATTGTCATGACACTGGCAAAAAAATGGTTGTTGTACATATTTAGGCAATTTGTATTCTTCAATTGAAAAATACAACATACATTCCAAGTATGACACTGGATGTTGTCAGAACGCTATATGCAAATCAAAATCTTATCTACTTTACTATATATCTTTTTATGGTTTTTGATAACAAAACCTCTTGTCATTATGACACTCCTTTCTGTGTTCCGCAGTAGGAAAAACTGTTGAGAAAAAGATGTGCTGTTTGTAGAAAGAACTGGAAACAAAAAGATTCCCACTTTGGGTGTCATGCATGTTCTGAGCTATGTGTTAAGATATATTATGCAAAAAAAAAAGTATATTATATATATTATATGTAAGTGTATATGTATATTTTATACAATAGTTACTTATATAAAAATATTTTAAATGCTTGTTATGACAGAGTTATGTTAACAAAGAGATAAAAAAGATTTCGCTATTACTCCAAATAACTTTTTATTTTCAGAGCGCCTTGTTAAAAAAAGGTTAAAGGACCCTAACAGAGTTCTTTGCAATGTAATATTTAGGATATTTCTGCGTGTTTTATATAAATCCTGTATTTATTAAGTACTACTTAAGAGCATTAATTTTACAGCGTGATGTTTGTTTTGTAGCATTTGCAGAAAGTTAAGGAAATAGATAAAATTTCTCCTTCAAAGCTGTATTGTGGTGTGCTGGTGCTCAGTAAAGAATAAATGGATAGTTGTTATGGGTCTTATAATTTTCCAGTAGGATAATTTGTCTTTTGAAAATCATGGGCTGGAAACAGCTAACAGATGAAGTGATCTTCAAGAGCTTGATCACCTATGTATTTGATGACGTCAAGGCAAATTTTTTTTTACCAATAGTACGAATTTATCTCCAAGTAAATGTTGGCATGTTAGGTGTTGGACTTGAGATTGTTTTTGTTGGGTGCGTTTGGTGGCATTCAGGATAACAATTACTTTTTTCAATCTCTGTTCAGTAGTTTTTCTTAATTTTTAATCAGTATTTTGATTTTTCTCCAACTCTGCCTTTTAAATTTCTTAGATTTACGTTAAATTGAAGTTTAATTATTGAAAGAAAATAGCTTGCTCTAAGTCAAGAACTAGTAAACGAGACCAAAATTTTGAGTCTTTCCTGATTATATGCAGCAAAAACTTACCATCAATATATAAAGGTTTGTGAAAGCATGGCAAGCTTGCTGGCAAGCCAAAGTTAAAAATGGTATATGGTAATTAATGATAGACAAACATCGCAACATAAGTCAACAAACAACAATTTTTTTTTACGCAACCAGTGATTAATATACAATAAATCTGTAGCTAAATAGAAATAAATTTTCTGTTGACAGTATTGAAATTACTTTTGATTTGGTTTTGATCTATTAGAAGAATATATATAATACAAAAAAAAAACGATTTTATGATATATCGCATACAAAGTGATAAAAATATTTTTTTAATTAAAAATACATTTTATTTTAAAACAAGGGTTGCTTTGCAGCAACATAGACCACTAAAATGTATCTTTTGCAATCAGACTTTATGAAATAAGTATTGTAAAAATTGTCTTACTTTATTTAACAGAATTGTTTGTGAAAAACGAATTGTGTTTATTCTTTAATAATAATTTAGTTTTACATCAGGAGTAGTATTGTATTGGGAACATGCTGTTGGAATGCTTTTATTAAATCAATGCTTATAAAATAGGGGAATATTCAAAAGGGCAGAGACGAACATGTATACATATATCATCATCAATATGTTGTCCGTAAAATAAATCTAAAAAAACTGGCATGTTCTACATAGTAGCAACATAATGTTTAATAAATCTTTTATTTTATTAAACATTAGTTCTTCAAATTGAGATTTTTTAAATAAAAATGTTTTGGAAAATAGTATTAACATTTAGACACCATTTAAGGTTAAGTCAAGAGTAGGGAAAAAGGCCAATATATAATGTAACGTAACGTAACGTAATCTGAACAAAACCAATTAATAAATCAAATCATTTACAATAACTGTTTAAATTGCAGGAAAAAAGTTAAAATATAAACAACAATGGCGTTGTCAAAGTTGGACCACTGCACCAACAGCCATTTGAACAAAAACACAGAACAGAATCATTAATATTGTATCGTCAAATACCATTTAATCGGCTGAAACTAATGTTTCAACACGACATGATTGTTCTTTGGGTTGAAAAATATATGAAACAGACCAGATAACAATTCTTTAGCTATAAGCTTAGGATTTTCCCCCTTAATCTCCAAACATTTTTGTACGACTGAAAGTTCAACCAATAAATTTTTCAGATTTCCATCATTGCATATTTGAAATGATATCATCAAAGATGAAGTGCAATTTTCTGTAGTGGTCATCGAACTACAACAGCAATCGACAAACCCTTCTTCAGGTTCCACTTTCTCTTTACAGGAAGCACAACTGTATACTTTAGAAAATAAATTTATATTTACCTTTTTCACGGAACAACTTTTGACAGCAATGGAGTTTTTTTAAATTTCATACTCATCAAGCGGACTAGCTTTGTGTTATTTGACTGATTAAAATTTTATGCTTTCTGTTGACTTGATTAATCGTTCATTGTCGTATTTAGAAATAATTAGATGGTCCAATTGGTAATATCAGTAATATCAACCTGCTCCAATTTGTTTCAATGTGTTGCTCATCAATGTTATCCCAATTATGCCAGATGTAAAATTACTTTGTTGTTTTGAATAACGCAGTTTTCAATAGAGCCAAGACTAAATATTATCCTGTGAACACTAACTTTTTTTTATGAATTCATGTTTTTCTGGACTAAATGTGATGGCTCTTTTCAGGTCACTGTCTGTTTCAATATGAAAGGAAAAATATTTTTTCCATTTTTCGAAACCATTAAATATGGATTCAGCTAAAAGGGGTTGAAAATATATTGATAGGACCAGCCTTAATTATATTTCAGGTTGGCGTAACCCAACCCTTATTTGTCTTGTTAATGTCGGTTTGTAGGGATTTTTTTTTTAGGTAATAGTTAAAATCAGGTATCATAGGGCTTTCAGAAAACGTATAGTTATATTGGTTAAAAATACAAAAAGTTTATCAATTTACTTATTTAAAGGATTGTTTTTTTTTATCATGTTGGATAGACAAAGAAATTAGAGGTCAGCAAGCAAATGTTTATTTCATTTACCCGTTTTAACATGCACCCGGATAGCTCAGTTGGTAAGACAACTGACTCACAACCATAAGGTTCCAAGTTCAAATCTGGGTATCTCCTACTCCTCGTATGAGTAGCATTTCTGTGCAAAAAGCTTATGGTTGTCTGGACGAGCGGTTGTTTACCACAAGCCATGTTAAGAAATATACATTGGCAATACGTTGAATTAATCATATTGTTTATTTTCATTTGAAATCCAGATGGATTTAGACTGTCAAAGGTTATTATGACCATCACGTTGTAATTGAAAAAAATAAATAAATTCTGTTTAATTGTTTGTCCATCCGACGTAATTACTTAAACATAAAGCTTTTTTTTCAGTCCATGATTTCAGAAGAATTGGTAATTATACTTAGTTATAAACATAACCCACACCCATCTCATAGTTTGATAGCCTGATTTAGACCTGAAGTAAATCAAAATGTTCATGTGTCATGCTAAGACGTCGTCTTACATGTTTGTGTGTTGATACTATCTAGGATTGACTTTTTATCATCTTAAATCTTATACATTTGTATATTTACATTACTTACAGTGTTTTGGAAGTAAGGATTTGAGGTAAGTATTTTTGAAAAAACATTTTGAAATAACTTTGTAAGAAAAATATCTGGAAATAACTTTTTGAGGAAACTTGAAAATAGAAATAACGTTTTAAGAATGAATAAATCGAAGAAGTCCGAGGCAGAAATTTCCACACCATTCATCACTCAGCTTCTTTCTTTGCTAATGAGTTTTATAGTGGTGAATTGACTGATCTTTGTGGTGTTTTTGATGTAAAGGATGGGTTTAGTGTGAATGAAACCTGTGCTAGTTGTCTCCATGACAAAGCTGGATCTTCCCGTATTTGTTGCCAACTTTGTGAAAAGTGGTATCATAATGAATATTAGGAAAGTTAATTTTTTTTTCAATCATGTTGGATAGACATTTCTTAAGCTTCTTGCTTCACTCGAAAGGACTTACATTGTTAGAAAGCGTGTACATCCTTTTTATAAACTTAAGATAAAGTTTTTAAGGAAAAGGTTATATTTTGAGAGATGTCATGTTGGATGGAAAAAATTTTCTTCGTGTTTATTTAGAAACCATGTTACATTACATTTGGTCCGTTCAACATTTGTCCATCCAACATGGATAACCATGCAAGAATTTTTTGACTAGTACTAGGAAGTAGATTTGGTTTTTCATGAAACTACATTTATTAAACCAATCCTTAAAGCTTTTTTTTTTAAGTATACAACTTAAGTTGAGGATTTTAATCCTTTTGAAAATATTTTAGGAAAGGTTGTTTGACTGAAATCCATTCCTGTTTTTTTATTTAAGATAGCTGAATATAAATTTTATATAAATCTATGGGAAAATTATGCGAAATAAAGTGTAACTTTCTGTTCTAGTAGCAATATTGCCATCAAAACATTGATTTTTAAAAAACCCAACCTACACCATTTGTATACAAAAAATCAATTTTCTCCATTAAAATGTGAACTAATTTTGCACGTGAAACCTCTTTAAATTATATACCGCTTATTTTTTAATGAAAGAATATTTCATATTTCAAAACATTAAAAACTTGCTTTTTGACAATGCCATTGTCTTTTGTCTTTTATAAATATACAATTTTGTTTTAAACATACAAAAAAATCAAAGCAAATACAGGGCACCAACAAATACAGTTTGTAAACATAAACACACTAAATAATAACTAAATAAATAAACAACTAAATAATATAAATAAAAAATTTACACACTTATAACATCAGGCTAACCTAAAAAGAGTTGTTTGTTTCTGTCAGAGTGGCCAGGTAAGACTATTTGTTTATTAACATTTTATATAAATATTTTCACGACAAAAAAAATTTTTTTTAAACTAAGCATTGTTGTTTTAAAACATTCAGTAAAATATTTAAGTGAGTGTGTCAAATTTTAAAATTCATAGACAAAATGTCATTTTTACTCCAGCCTGTTGTGTGAGATATTATTTATTTTATCCAACAATAACAAAGATATTATTTAGGTGGCCTCATCAATATTTTCCCTAAAATGTCACTTTTACTTTGACAGCATCGTGATCTCAGAAATATACATTGTGAATAACACTTTCAACTAGTTTGTATTTAACAAGAATGGATTTTTTAATATAAATATGATCAATAAGTGATCCATTTAAATCTATTGCATTGTTTAAAATAAGTTTATAAGATGAAAGTGAGATCGACAATATGTCTTTAACTTGCAGATCAAAAGCATTTAGATTGAAATCGCTAATGATTATGTGTAAATCTTCTGATTCTGTGAATTTAATAAGATCATTGTATAACTGGCTATTATTTGATGATGTTGGCGATTTATCAATACGACTTTGAATGTCTGACATTATTTTTTAACAGTGATGAGAGACATGCCGTCTTGTTTAGCATGATGAGTAAAAGTGAGTGGATTGCTATAACAAATTGCAGTACTAGAGAATTTGTGCTCTGAGTTGTTGAATTCTATAGAAAAATTAAACATATTCTATTTCATATCACATACATCTTTACCTGAATATAGTTGCGTTTCAGTTAAATGATCTGGTATTCAACAGAACAAATACAAGATTGCAATTTGAAACAATAAGTGTCTCTAAGGGTTGGAAAATAAATATTTTACGTAAACGATCATACTCTGCACAAACATCTGAGTTTACTTTAATAGCATTTGAATCAAATGTACCTTTTAGAAACAGTCCATCATGATGTTACATAACTTAAGGCAACATACATTTGGCCTGGATTGAAACTCCTCTGCTTAAACAAATTGTAACTTATGACAGCTTTCTGTAGTGATATACCTCGTACTTTATGACATGTACAAGCCCAGAATAACGCTAATAGAAATTGAGTACGACGAATTAATTGAGAATTTGGATTCTTAATTGCTGTATCAATATTTTTTATTGGTATCCAACTATTTTATCTTGATAGTAAATCAGTCTTAAAAATTTTTTCCCATCATTTATATCATGAAATTTCACATAAACCGCAACAGCATTACTATTAAATACCTTGAAGTACTTAACTTTGCTCATTTCACTATTAATAAGACGATCAAGAATATCAATATTTGATGTTAACATGACACCAGCACCAATTTTTAAATGTAATGTTGAAGCAAGTCCACCAGTTTCAGATTGTTTACGGTTTTTAACTAAATTTATTTCGCTTTCAAAAATCTTGCAATTTACAGGTAATTGATCATTTGCATTTATATTCAATAACTGAGGTTCTAAACTCTCTTACATTTTATTTTTATTATATGGTGCATTTTCTTCTAAAATCAACTGCATCATCCGGATAAAGTTGGTTGGTATCAGAAATAATCTTGATTTCAAAATGTTTTTTTACATCTTCATCAACATATCCAACTGAAATTTAGTTAATACGTTTTCTCCTTTTTGTCGCATAATTTCATTCAACTCTATCAATTTTTAAAAATTCCATAAATCACTTGCAGCCCATTCTGTTGGATTTAAAAAGGAATTACTATGCTTGAATATAAGATTTCCCATTACTGGAGGAAGTTGATGCAAATCTCCACAGACTAAGACAGATTTACCATCTCTGGAAATTAAAAATTTCTACCAATCTTTGTTGAACTTGAAAAAAAGTTTCTTTGACACCATGGATACTACATCAATTATGACAAGCTGAACATCAGATAATCTGCTTCTGAAACTTGCTAACATTTTACTATTTAAAGGATACAGTATTCCCTGACACGATAATCCTAAAGCTAAATGTAGAGTTGCTCCATTTATGTTTATACTAGCTACCACCCCCTGTTGGCGCAAATAAAATAACTCTCTTATATCTGGACAACTACCTTGGTATAGTAACAGTTTAGTAACGGATTGATAGATAGTCTTAATTACTTACGATTTTTCACACCCAACACCACCTGTAAGAAACAAATATATTGAATCAACAACCTTTATCAGAAATGAAGATTATTATTTTATAAGATCATTTGCCCAACTATATATAAAATCATAAGATTTCTTTGTTTTGCATTAGGAGTCTGAACACATTTATAGACTTCACTTTCTTTCAGAATATTAATGTGATGCACTGGGGATTAGTTTCAACATTAAAATCAGCTTCATCCTCCCTCGGGTTTGTCATACCTAAAACGTCATTTTCTTACAAACCAAATGGATCCACATTGAGAGATTCAATGTTTTGTTGGGTCAATTCTTCATTAACTAAATTTGCGAAGGCTTTAATACATATTCTATTAACATTTATGATATCAATGACACCAGGGTCAACTAACATTTTGGCATAAGATTTAGGATAAGGGAAGGAAATGTTAGTATGAACAAAATTTTTATCTTGAAGTTCTCAAGTTTCCAATCGTTATTGATTTTATTTGGGGCAATATAGTAATATCTCAAAAATTCTACATAATAAAGTATCAATGACACTATATTTAGCACTGAGAAACTCAGAATTTGGTCTATCAATATAACGGTCAAGCACATTTCATTTAAAAATATTTGTACCATCATCTGACAATTCTGCTATCTCAGTTTGACTTAACATTATTTTGCACCTTTTCTCAGGAACAAATGAAACACCAGGAAAACCTTTCCAAGTCATAATTCTGGTAAACAGTTGTAAGCTACTTCTTGGACTGAACGTTCGGTTTGAAGAATAAGTATATGCAATTGATTTCATTTGCTCAAAATTTTCTGAGCATTTTCAATGGATCCTTTTAAAGCTCATAGCCTGAGTAGATGAATCCACAGATTTTGACAAGTACGCACACATATAAGAAACTGCTTTATATTCATTAAATACAGGTTGAATATCCCTGTTAGCTTTCCAAGCAAGTAAGCCATCTTTTAAAATAATTATTGGCAAAACAGGAATTTGGAGCATACTTAAGATGTATCTGGAAATCGTTATCTAGAGATATTGTTATTGACTCATAGTATTCATCAGGGGAAATATTTAATTGTTATAGAATTTGTTGTATCGTCAGTGTTTCTCTAGTATAGTCATCACGTGTTTCATCAAGAAAATTTAATTTGAATTTAGTTCTGAATTAATTTAGTAAGATACAGGCTTTAATTTGTCTCTTCTTGATGCTCTTTACATTTTTCAACACAAGATATATCACAGGGGAATGGAAGAGCAACTATTGTCCTGTTAGTAAAGTAACTACCAAAACAATATCTGCATGAATCGTTACGGTATTTGCGGCTACTCTTTGAATAATGATGAATTTGATAAGTCTTAACTATGTCATAAAGTTCTGGATCTGTATTTTGGTTAGGAAGATATGCGCTGGTATTACAATCTGTTTACTGTGCATATTCAAATCTATTCTCATGAGTCAGTCTTAAAGCATCTTTTATCCAAACAAATAAATTTCAAGAGTTTGAAATTTAACGAGTATTGCACAATACTTTGTTTTACCAAGTGGGCCATCAGAAGAAATTAATTCATAAAAAATAGTTCTACTCTATGTTGAAAATGTCTTGCAACAAGAACATTGTTGCTGTTGAGAATGTTACATCACGATAAGTTTGATATACCGTCATTATTTAAGTTAGATAAGTTAATCTTGGATATAATTAATATAAGATCATTCCATCTGAGATCTACATGTTGGTATACCAAGTTTTTTTACCATAGCTAAGCACTCAACTTCAAAATTTTTCCAATATGCTGGAGAACCTTTAACAGACTTCATAAATCCAAATGCATGGTCAATTGCAATATATATAATCGTTCACTTCTAATTTTATTCGCATTTACTGTTGTAGACTTCTGTACCTGCGGCAGATGTGTACTACTGTCCTGGCTGTAGTCGTCCTGATGATGGCAGTGCAATGATCGGATGTGATTCTTGTGATGAATGGTACCATTGGTAAGTTATTTTTCTATCAGATCCATTTACTCTATATTGATTGGCAAAAATTAATTCTAACGGCAACCATAAATCTGATGGTTGCCGTTAGAATAGACTACAATACTGATGTATCTTGGTAAAGGGTTTATCAGTCGATTTAATTTGATTGTTTAAAATCTTGATTCTGTGTGAAGAGTTTTAACATTTTTTTCTTTTTTGCATATACGAGCATGCTCGCCTCGGCATCACATCATTTCCCTTTAAATATATATATATATTTTTTTTTTTTTTTTTTTTTTTTTTTTTTTTACATTCTTTTGCAGGTATTTTGACATTTTCTTATGTTTTTCTGAAATCTCCATTTTACATAACATAGATATTTCTGATTTTATGGGAAGACTGGGATGGGAGGGGAGTGGCTGTTATGGGAAGATTGGGGTGGGAGGGGAGTGGTCGTTATGGGAAGATTGGGTGGCAGGAGAGTGGTCGTTATGGGAAGATTGAGGTGGCAAGGGAGTGGTCATTATGGGAAGATTGGGGTGGCAGGGGAGTAGTTGTTATGGAAAGATTGGGATGGGAGGGGAGTGGTCGTTATGCTTAAGGATTATGATCTCCCAAAATTCCCAGGGTTAAGTTATCGAATTAAGTTTTCACCAATGATTTATTAAATGATTGATTACACCTAGGCTCTGCGTGAACATTCACGTTGCTCCGGCTGTGGATAGCCAATGGTTCTGTCCGAAATGTCGTTCCGGACCTCCTCCAAAAAAGAAAAAGAAGCGAAAGAAACGAGAAAATTAGCTTATGTTTAAGAATTGTCTCGGATGTAAATTTATAAAAACTCATTGCCTTTGTAAATATATAACATTTTCCTATCATATCTAATTGTTTTAAGTCGTTCCGTTTTTTTTTTTTTTTTTTTTTTTCATGTGAATTATTTAAAAACAGTATCTCTCATATTCTCAAAAAGCAGCAAATCAGTATAACGATCACGGGCACACGAAGTATTCCGTGTTATCAAATGTTAACAATCACGGATTTTTTCAGTAAAAGTCAAATTAAATACATCGTGACTATTGCGGATAACAAATAATGAGTTTGTGAAATTATTATTTCTGCAGATTTTTTTTTTTTATTAACAGAAGCTTTCTTCTTTTATGGTGTTACTTTTACCAAAGATCTAACAAATTTTTTCGCAGAGAGCTTGTTTTATAACAAAAATTTTAAATATTGTGAAACCTCTTTACTCCAATGTTTTTATTATGAAGGTCAAGCGTTATGTTCATATCCGTATCAAGTTTTTGGCCAACTCGTTTTTCCTTCGCGTTGTGCATTTTTTTAGTCTAAACGCGCTGCTTGTATTTATTTACGTAATCATTTCATGGATTCTAGACTTTCGGTTGTGGAATGTAATGTGCTGTAATCGGTTATCATTTAAATTGTATCAACAAACTTCTATGATTAATATATCTGATATTCAAATTTTAAACTTCAATAAACGCATTTTTGAGATTCAAATTAGTTTATAAGCGCCTCCCTCTAATAAACATCTCCTTCGCAGTGTATTTACTAAAAAATCGATTCGCTGCTCATTTTCTACTTTCCTATTAAATTATAAATCCTTGGATGAATTCAGCAATTGAAAAGTTTCAATTCTCTTGGAGTTTTGTGGATTGAATTTTTCATTTTTGTCATGAAATATCTAAGTAATGGCAATTTACCGTTATTAAAATATATTGAAAATAACCCAATTGAAAAATGATATACTCCATGTAATTGCAAATTATTGCAACTCGGTTCATATAATTATCATTTTAACCCTATCAACTTTGAAGGGAGAGAGAGAGGCTCGAAAGCGTTCTGGATTTTATGAACTAATATAAAGGCTGAAGTGCTCTTATTTTATATGGAAAATTTCCAAGCAACATTTTGTCTATTCCTCCGTATGCAGATTTCCTCATTTTCTATAAGCTTGTGTTTGCCATAAGAATTCTGATGCATCCAATGAACGACACCAACATGTGAATTCCACCAGGAATACTGTAAAAATTATTACAAGTATCAGGCTGCCACCATACCAACTGATTTGATACTTTAAAAATTTGCTGGTAAAATGCAAAATCAATGTGCTCTTGTCTTGCCTTTTCTGTGGCAGATTTAACTAAATGTATCGTATTTAAAACAGTCTCTGGTTCTGTAGGGTTCATGTTTGTAAGTGGAAAATAATTGACATGGGTTGCTGATTTCTGACATTTTCCAGATTCCATTGTAATTATAGTTTTGTAGCTTTATATTCAGGGCTAATAACATTATTTATTGGCTATAAGACTCATGAAATGGAAGTCAGCATAATTTGCTCTTGTCACTGCCAATATCTTTAAAGGCTTCTTAGGCATTGGTGGATTTGCTGGTCTCATGTATATATGAATGGCATGTTGAGCAAATACCACTGTTTCGAATTCTTTTTTTGTCTTCCACCTGATGTTAACTGAACATTTTTCAGCTCTTACAGCAGATATTTTCTCTTGAGTCATAATAATTCTCATGCTAAGTTTTTGCTTCAAAACATTTTGTAATAAAATTGAACAAACGAAATTGTCACCAACTGCTTGAATCAGCTTTCTATTATGAGTCTTTTTCTCCATTGATGCGTAGGCTGCTGATTTTTCAATAACAAAAATTCATCATATGGAAATGCAACACCAAATTTGGCTAACTCTTTGATCAGCTGTTTGCGCTTCAAAAAATTAGATAGAGCAATCTGCAAATCTGTCTTTCAATTGGTGATAAAACTTGCGGTGATGCTAACTGCAAAGATACAAGTCAGATATGTAAAAAGAAATATACTATTATAAAATAATCTGCCTTCTGATTGGTTCATGAGCGTAACAATTGTTACTACTGAACAAAGCCACCGATGACTCATCAATTTATAATTAACATCAGTTATGTGTAATAATATGGGCCTATTCACATAGTGAATAATCTAGAAACATAATTTCATTTGCAAGCTACCAGAAAGAGATGGAGTTTAAAATTTGGCAAAAATGAAGCAAGATGCCTTAGTGTATTCTAATGAGGTCTAGTAAAATATTTCTAACATGAAATGCTTATTGTAGATAGAGCTTCTCAGAGAAAAGTACTACAAGCTGCATGTAGATATCCATAGTTTCCTCGGGAGTATGAACCCCAAGCGAATAAATATTATCCCCAGCATTATGTTGAACTCCTGCGTACTTTTCCAATAATGGCAGCCTTGCACTTTTGTATTAATCAATTAGCTAATTGCTTTAACATCAAAAAAATAAGTTGGTATTGTTGTCTTTGCTCAAAAACTAAATTTGGCAATATAATAGACTTAAATTAATTAAAGTAGAAGGTATAACAGGTTCAGACTTACTGATCATGATAGTAGTCTAATTTTAGTTCCTTAAGCAAATTCATATGCATGTCACAGAAACCATCAGCTATTGAATCAATGTCAAATTCGACATTATCCTGATTCCTCTCAGTTCGGAAAGTTTCTGCTTTGATGGACTTGGCAATCTCTTTCAAATTTTTGCTATCACCTTCATCAACATTCTATAACGTGAAATCACAATATATTTTAAATACAAGGATGTTTGCAATCCCAGGAGAAGCACAACTTGATTCGATTTTTTAAATCAAATTCCTTCTGCTTTACAAATAACCCCATGCTCCGAGTACAAGTTGTGGAATTCATCACTCTTCCACATTCAATTTACACTTTGTTAGATCATTATATTTTTAATGCTGTGTCAGCATTATGCTATGTTAACTGCAGACTGAGCATCAAGCAAGTCAACGTTCTTAGAATGGAGGATATCGTGCATCAGCGGCATGAATTTCTGACAATTCTGAGTTAACTCTGAATCAAACATCATTTGACCAAACCAGCGGGCACAAGAAATCTTCAAGACATAATAATCAGATCTAATTTAGGTCTTATCTAGACGAGACCAATTAAAAACGTTTTATATAAACTACGTTTTTTGAAAAGCTTATTTCACCAAGTCGTCTATATTTTTTAAACGTAATGAAAATGCGTATAATTTACAAAAAATATTGTATCTTTTTTCACCGCGCCTTTTGAACGTCTATTATACGTATTAATTAGGGGTTTTCACAAAACGTCTACAATTCTGATAGTCAATTAATTGGCTATGCCAAACTTTAAGAGGCATAAAATAGTGATTGATAAAAATTTGGAAAGGATAAGAATATATATTAGTCAGCAGAAATAATTTACTGGCGGCTAAAACACACTCAAAATAAATTACCTGTAAACCATATCGGTACATCCCTCACAAAGCTACTTTCTTTATCCTGATCGTACATTATTCAAACTTATCAAAACTTAATTCTTTTGGCATTTTAACATCACATGGTTGCCAGTAACACAGTTGATAATGAACTCTTAAAATATGTTGAATAATTGAATCGGAGTCTGCTGGTGATGAATTCGCTTTCATGGCCTTATACTTCTGGACGAGCGTCTCTTCCTTAAACTTGCCATGGTAAAAAACATTGTATAAACCTAGTCATGTTATTTAATGTCTCTTTAGTCAAATTTTCCTATATCTTCCAAAAGTTTTATTTGTGATACATATTTTTTGTACTTTTTTGAGAACGTTGTCTTTCCATACATCAACCTGGCGTACCACAACCAATGGCAGTGTGGATATGTGGAAGATATAAACAAACCTCGTCACCCAAATGATCTTTTCTGATGTTCACAAACTTACTGTTGTCTACCTTCATGAACCAGTCTCTGATTGGTTTCAGTTTCGTATATAAGTAAAACATTAAAATAAAAATCTGTTATTAAACGTCGCTCAATAAAATTTTATAACTCATGACATGCGTTTTATCTCTTTAATAATTATAAATGCCTGAGTTGAAAAACACAAATATTTTTAAAATAAAACATCTGTATCTAACAAACTTGCATAAAATATAAGAAATCTGGTATCGGCCTCCTCGTAGTTCAATTAAATAGCATTTCCATTGCAGTGGCAGAAAACCTTCCTGTATCATATGCATCATTTATAATCACAGGTATTCCAAATTAATTTCTATTCTTGATGCGGTATGTAACCACAAGCTTGAGTAGGTTGATTTTGTTTTCATTGTGGTTAAATCAGTTGCTCCAATTTGTGCCTTTTACCATGTTTTGATCAAAACTTAGTTATACTCTATTATACGATGTACCTCTTTTCAACCTTGTTTCTTTTTTAACACTGTTATTTAGATATAAGTCATTAATCACCTGGACAGAAATTAGTTGAAAATCTAAGGAAGGATTAATTGCTTTGAATAATTTTTCCTTGAAGGAATTTTAAGTTGCTTTAGGTTTAATCATTCGTATAACTGTCATTCCATCAATAATTTATCGAGAGGATCGGGGGGTTTATAACTGAGTTGCACCTGCTTCTTCAATGATGTGATTTCGAAGTAAAGATTTTGAATTTGCCATATCCATCTGGTGTAGTGGTGCTCAGTGGAAGGGAAGTAACCGGATGTTTAAAGATGTCCATCTGGTGTAATGGTTCTCAGTGGAAGGGAAGTAACCGGATGTTTAAAGATGTCCATCTGGTGTAGTGGTTCTCAGTGGAAGGGAAGTAATCGGATGTTTAAATGCTTTTTCAAGGGCAACACTTTTACTTAAGAGCAATTCAAAGGCTTGTCGATCTTTATTAAGAGCTGTTACAATCTTTTTAGGCAATTTTTTTGATTTTTAACCCTGTAGGTATCATTTTTTTGCTAAAAGGGTCGAAAAAATCTTTAGATCCGTTGTGACGAGTAGTTCACTTGTAAACTCGAGATACTTTTCTTCACCGAGGCTCTGAATAACCCAACAATGATGATCGAATCAAGTTCTTTGCCCGTTGGAATCTCCTTTGCATTGCCAGTTCCTAACAGATTAAAGCGATATTCCTTTATTTTTCTTTTCAAATCTTTTAAATGGTTACGAAGCATAGATTTTGAACCATCTTAAAGCTGTTTGTGCACACTTGAAGTTGATTTTTTGAGCAAATTTTTCCCGCGTTTTAGCATTACTTTTGGTGTTTTAATCCATCTATTTACCGCTAATTCATTTGTACTAAATCCAGAACTTTAAGGCCCTTCTTGACGCTTTGTTTGCCTAATAAATACTTCTGTAATAAGGTCACCGTATAAATTAGAGAACTTTATTTCAGAAAGACTACTATCAAACAATCTTTTCTTTAGATCGTCAAGTGCTTTAGAGTCATTTCTTTCTAAATTTTTGAGAAAAATGTGTTGAACCAAAATGTATCTGGGGTAGTTTATATGATCAAAAGAAAAGCATGGTTTCAGCATTTTTCTTTCCGTACGTTTGTCACGCATTTCATTTGTCAAAGAAGTATACTCAGGAGAGTTGATTAAATAATTGAGTTAGTCTGGATTTGGTTTCAAGTTTACAAAAAGGTCTTTGGTTTTCGAATCGATCTATTTGTAGTCATCAGTAATCTTTTCGACCTCTAATCTATTGAATGGTGTTTAAAAAATCTAAAAAATCTGATTTTTTTTCTTGGTGACCCGAAACGATGACTCACTTGTCATGTCACAATGGACCAAACAAATTTTTGGCCTATCCCGTAAAAATTATTGCTACAATCCAGTATTATGTTTAAGACAAAAAAAAATTCGGCTAGAAAATTTGTTAGATTGTTACAGAAATTTCCCTGTCAATAAAACAAGTTGAAAATTTGCTATTTAATTTCTGAAAGTGCCACCATTATGGATTTTTAGGTAAATTTTTCAAATTTTGAGCGTTTCCAACAAAAACTAGACCATATTAAGCATTAGGATGAAATTTTCTCCAAAATGATAAACAATATATTGGTATGTTGACAAAATGCAAATTATTGAATTTCCCCGAGGTTTGACGAGTAGTATCAATCTGATTCGTAATCAGCACTAAATTCTGATAAAAGATAGTGCAAAAGCTATTGAACATCGAGGGGCGAGATTCTCATGATTTAACTATATTTCCAGCGGAGTAATATACCTATTGCGTCATTCAGTAATAAAAAACCAGTTAAACGAGACTACCAGCTTAGGGGGTAAAAAGTAGAGGAAAACCTTTATTCTTCAGAAAACAATTATAAAATAAAAGAGCGCACTGGAATTAATCATTTTTTAGACAACTACGTTAAAAGAGAACAGTATTTTTAAGTAAGTTTAAATTTTCATTTAGAAAAATTATCATGGTAAAGAGGTATATTAACTTCTTGCCGAGATTTACTTCATTTAAATCTCTGTTTTTCTCCCATGTTTTTCTCGCAAATGTTCAGTTTCGAAAAAATTTGAAAAGTTCTTTTGATCTGTGATATTAAATAATTCTTTTATCGGCAAAAACCTTGGTCAAATTTTTCAGGTCCATGATAGCTTTTTCGGATTTACGCTTGTTGATAGATCAAAGGATTCACGGATTCGTAGTAGAAGTAATCCTGTACCATTTTGCTTTTGTTTCTACTGAAAATTAAATAAATTTTCTAATAAATACCAGGAATTAATTTTCAGAATTTTAGAAATGAGCACATATTTTTAGCACATAGTTATGTGGATTTGCTACCGGAAATGAGCTGATTTTTGCTTGAAATAAATTTTTATCCGCAAACTAAATGAAAATTCATGAAATCAACGTGAAAAGGGTTCTTAACATATTCCTTATCATAGAAAGGATCGTTTCTTCAAATAAAAGGCGTTTTGTAAGACCAAATCGAACAAATATTTTGAAATTGTTATCAAACAGCTTAATTTTTAGGATTAACTTATGCAAAAATGAGAATAAATTTTTGATGTTAAAATCTATCTACCTTATATGACTATAAACCTATTGTTAAAAAAAAATACAAAAAATTCCGGCTTGAAGCAGTTGATGACTAATTATTCTACTGGTGTATTATGCGGATCACCAACCATAACCAAATAAACTGATTAAAATATGTGTTCGTTTAAAGTTATCGCTTTAAGAACACAACAAAACCTATAGATGAAATCACAGGTTTATATCCAAGTGAAAGAAAAGCGAGTTTCTTCAAAAAAAGTTGACTGAATATGTAATTAACTCGAAAAAACTCTAGAACGCAATCCAAAAGTCATTGAATAATCCTGTACCTCATACTTAATATATATTGACACCTAAGTAAATTGATAATTTACAGTAAAGTGGAAGTCCACTATTTTGAACGCACAACGGTTAAAAAAGTAATTTGGATTAACGAATCTGAAATTATCAGACAGCCTTTTCAATTATGTAGCCCTTATGAAGAGAAAAATTACTTCACATAAAGCGACATTAAAAATTGATTACTTGGTTCAATAAATCTTTGTTGAGTGGCCTTTACTAATGTTATACTTCCCTTTGCTGCTATCAATCAAAATATGGAAAAAATGAACTTAAGTACATTATTAGATATATATTCACGTATACTCAATACATATTAATGATGCTTAAACCGAGAGCGTTAGACATCATCATCATTATATATTAAACGTCATCATTATATACTAAATAAACTAATAAATAAATAAAAAAGATTTATTTCAAGGGAGTGGCGTACCCCCATTCTCTGGTTTTAAAAAGATATTTTTAGATTTAATTTATATTTCAGAGCTACAATCACAGGCCAAATAATTGATTTATATTAAGTATTTGCTAATTCCATAGGTATCTTCTGGTACTATGGGAGTATAAATAAATAATTGGTTTTTATTTATTATTTGAAATATTTATTTAGCAAGACATCATCATTACCCATTAAAATCTATTGCCAATAGGAAAACCAAAAATGTAAATACAAGTTTTTGTGAGGTAAAAAGAAAATGCTTTTCGCAAAATTTGAATTCATAAATGAAAATGGGCTGAAAAACTTAGCTTTGTAGCGTGTTTGCAGATATACAGTATTTTTAAAATAATATTTGCATATAAGCACAAAATTTGGCAAATATAATAAGTTAAGGTTAATATTGGAAAATTCGCGAAATTTAATATCTTTATGTTAGATTTGACTTAATTGCAAAATATGAAATTAGGTGAAGTTAGATTTATCATATATTAATTTCTGCGTATACCTACGCTGAGATGTTCTATAAAAAGAAAAAAAGTAATTTAACTATGTGCAAAGGCTATATAAACATAAATTGCAAAGCAATGAAAAAGTGGTTTGAATATCGGGAAGATGTCTATCAAGAATTTTTAGAACGTCTTCTTTTGAAAAGAAAATCATTAAAAGAGAAATATGAATGGAACTCATTCGGTCAATTTCATTTCCATCAAAAATTAATTTTCTTTACTAAGACGTCAGAGTGATAGAAACCTTTTTTTTACCTTTGATTCGTCTCAAAAATGATATTGCATCAGGTCTGATGATACAAACAGTGAAATGGTATATAATATTTTCCTCAAAAACTTATCTGCTCAAAGTTCAAGTGATATGCTCGGAATTATTCTTAACTCTTTTCTTAAACTTATTATCTCCAACTACATACATACAAACGAGTTGTTACTTTTTTTTGTTTCTGACTCTGTTGCAGTTGCAGCTGCTATTACAGGACACCCAGCTCTCGACCTGCTGCTAGATCTACGGTAGTAATAAGATCCCATATTTAATTTTTTCTGGAAGCATCATAGCCGAGATTTGTTTAAGGTAACGTGTTTGATGGTGAAGATTTTCCATAAATAAAATGGTTTGAGCAAATTCTGCTGTATTTTGTAGGTTCACACAGTTTTTTATCATTTGTTGCCTGGTTTACAAGCTTAGTCCAAATTAAACATTCTGTTGGTTATTTCTGTGTGGTCGTAAAAGGAAACAACTGAAAAGGTTTCTTTGCAGACACAGTTCTCTTCTTTACTGATACACTTATACAATAAACAGGATTCTTTTTTATCAGGATTATAAACTGATATTTCCTTATTAACCAATTTTTGTTTTAAAAGGTATGGCTTGTAAATTTTTAAGCAGTGTAAAATTATATAATGGTTTTGAATGAATGATAATATTAATATAATTAATCAACGACTTTAAAGACACGGTTTTCTTATTTACTAATTCACTTATTCAATAAACAGAATTCTTTCCTCCACTTACTAAGCCTTGTTGAATTATAAGTCATTAAGAAGTCATTTGAATATTGCTAAAGCTAGGTACCAAAATAAATACACTACAATTGTTAGACTTTTTTCGCTTTGACTTTGTGTGAAACAATTTCTTTTTTTTTTTTTTTTTTACATTTCTATATCAACTTTTTTTTGTGTGTTTGGTAGCACGGAATTACTTTAAAACTCACGAAATGAATATTTTGGCTGATACGGTGATATCATAAAATCGTATTATTAAATGCGAGATTTTGCTCAAAAACTTTTTCATATTTTCCTCATAAATTTTCTGCCTTTATATTTTTCTCAAAATGTCATGTCAATTAAAAGTCATATTACTCCAAATTTCTCCTCAAATTTTAATTCTCGTGGTGTTGACTTCTTATTTATGGAATATATTCCAAAAAACTGATATATATATATATATATATATATATAAAAAAAATTATCCAAATGTCATTTTTTTTGCTATTGCGAATATTTTTTGTTTTTTGTAATGTAAAAAGCTGGGGCGTATGGGGGAAAATATAAATGCACCATCTACATTCACATTCTTCTTTTTTTTTGAACTGTGCCATTACAAGTGCGGTCGCCATTGTTTGTTCTGGAACACCATTTTTGACTGTCAGTCCTGGGTCGTCAGTTGTTTCTCCACCAAGTCCTCTTTCACACAGTTACACCATCTTTTAGGCGTTTTGCGCTCCACTTCTGTATTGAGTGTTCTTTCCAAGAAATGGTTATCCTCTTTTCTGAGTACATGCCCATACAATGTCAAGATAACTCTGTAACCTTCATTTTCCTTTGGATCACTCTATTTTCTGTTCTATCCATCTTAGTATTTTTGCACGCCCAGCACAGCATTTTCATTTCGGCCACGTCAATATTGTTAATATGAGTCTTGCTGGTGTGCCAGGTCTCTGCTCCGTATATAATAGTTGGTCTAATTACTACTCTATAGACCTTGCCCTTTCTCTTCACAGATCCATCACATTACAATACAGATAGTCTTTTCCAGTTTCTCCATCCTGTTTGAATTATTCTCTCAATTTCGCCATCCAATTTTCTATCTGCATTTATTTTAGCCCCAAGTATTTGAAGTTTGTCACTTTCTTCAGTAAATAATCCTGCATTCTGATGTTCTCTTTATTTCCCTCACCAAACCTCTCCGTCTTATTCTGCTCACCCTTAGACCTTTATCTTCCATTACTCTCCACCAGTATTCTATTTTCATCTCAACTACTTCACTCTCCTTGCATGCAAGGCAATGTCATCTTCAAACCTCGTGCACCAAAGTTCTTTCACATATTTGGGTAATACGTGCTACTTCATAGCTTAACAAATTGAAAGAAAGAAAGCTGATTGGTTTGGTTTGTTTAAATACAAGTATAAAGTTGCGTTACACAAGGTTATCATTTATAAGATTCTAAACCGTTTTAAATTTTATCCTAGCATTTTAAAAATCAAAGAAAAGGTTTCTCATAAAAATTCATTTAAATTTTCTTTAGTAAGTCTTGAAAATTTAGAACATGAACCGCAAAATCTAGATGGGAAAAAACCTAACACTTTCACACAAAAAATTCCACTTTGGATTTTAAAAACCTCATCAAATTCTTACTTACTCCTCAACTCTTTTAAAGTTTTCGAAATGAATTAAAACTAGCAGATAGATGTTACTCCAATATATAAAAAAGTGATGGTACTTCTTGTAAAAATTATAGACTAGTCAGTGTTTTACCAGCGGTATCAAATTTTTTTTGAAAGACTGATGAAAAATAAAGTCTCAGAGTTTCTTAACAACTATCTCTCGACATTTCTTTGTGGTTATCGTAATAGCTATACTCAATACGCATTACTTGCAATGATAGACAAATAGAAAAAGTCTTTAGATAGCAATGGATATGCTGGAGCAGTTTTAATGGACCTCTCAAAAGCGCTTTTGATACATGAAATCACGATTTACTACTCGCAAAACTACATGCCTACAGGTTTAAATAAAACTGCACCTGAATTAAAATATAGTTACTTATCAAACAGATTGCAGCATACCAAAATAAAAACAGATTTTAATTCTTGGTAACAGTTACTAAAAGGTGTTACACAAGAATTTATTTTAGGACTAATTTGTTTAATATATCCATTAATTACTTATTTTTTATAATTGGTGAATCAGAAGTGTGTAATCTCGGGGACGATAATACATTTTATACATGTAATACCGCTTTAAAAAAAGTTTTATCAAGTCTAGTCTAGAGTGTAGAGTCTAGAGCATGGCGGTTTAATGGCAATAGAATGGTTTGACAGCAACTTCTTGGAGTTAAATACTGGCACATTCCATCTTTTGATAACTGGATTCAAACATTCGATCTTACTTTGATACTTTGAATCTCAATTTTCGTATTTTCCTTTAATATGGATTCTTTACAGTAGATTAAGATTAGTATATAATGACGATAATATGTCTTTCCAAGAACTGTTAGAAGAAGATGGATCAGTATCAATCCATCATAAAAACTTTGTTGGTACAGTGTTTAAAGAAAATATAAATAGTGATTTATAATCTCCGTACTAATGCAGGTTTCTACAAACCAATAGCAAAAACTCTCATGTCTGGCTAAAACTCATTGAGACATTTTGTTCCATTGATTTGGAACATTGTTCCTGAGAGTTTGAAGAAACTTTGAAGGTTTAAGTACATTTAAAAATAAGATAAAAAGTTGGTTATCTAAAGATTGCATTTGCAGATTACGTAAAACGTATATTCAGGATAGAGGGGATATATTAGACTAGAAACCGTCTTTCTTTTTTCAAATGTGTTCAATGTAGTTTTCTTAGAACTACTTATCTTAGAACTAACTTATCTAAGAAAATATGTAAATATGAAAAGGCCTTAGATATACTATACCTAGTCTAGCCACATATAAAAATTGTAAAAACCCATGTAAAACAAAAAGCAAATAAATAAATAAAATAAACCCAAAAATTTTTATGTTGGAAAGTTACACAAGAACTTTACTTTAAATTTCCTATTTGAGAGATAGGATTTAAACCAAATCTCAACATTTCCTGAATTGCACGTCAATTTCTCAAGCTGAATGATGTGATCTATTGCGTCAAAGGCTTTTTGGAGATCAATAGGGATCATTCCGGTTTGACATCCCTTCTCAAAACCTTTTGAAAATGTTTCATAGGAAAACCCTATTCTTAATCTTGATTGAAATTTCCATATAGCTTCTTCTTCTTCACTAGTTTGACCATCAATAAAACATTTTGGCTTAAATTATCAATTCCTGTAGTTTTTTTACTCATACTCAGTGAATCATAGACAGAAAATTTTGCGAGCATTAATGTACTTACTTTCTCTGTTAACGTTGATACATCCTTTTTCTTGCCAAAAATATTACCTTTGAGCATCCAAACCACTATCACTGTCCACTTACTTTTGATGGATCATTTCTGATTGTATCAAAAACACAGACCGAAAAAGCTCATATTTGTAATTTTTGATTTTCTCTTTCTCTGTTAACGTTGATACATCCTTTTTCTTGCCAAAAATATTACCTTTGAGCATCCAAACCACTATCACTGTCCACTTATTTCTGATGGATCATTTCTGATTGTATCAAAAACACAGACCGAAACAGCTCATATTTGTAATTTTTGAAATTTCTCTTTAAGGCCTCAGGAAAACAATATAGAAGCTACTTTTCACCATCATATCTTATTGGATGTATGAAAAAAACAATTCAGCACCAAATCGCTATTGAATTTATTTTCATCTGTGCCACGGGGATAATCACTAGGGTTAACTCCAAGATCTTGGTACCCATTTATAAAGAAGTGCTGGTACCGCTGTGAGTCCATTTTTAATACTTCATAAACTGATTGCTCGGCAGTCCAATCATATTACTATTTTTTTGCTTGCTGTTATTTCTAGAAAAATTCCATTGGTTAAATTTCGGAATTATTTTACATTGTTATATCAGAAGCAAGATTATTGATGTGAACTAAAAACTGCGCATTTTTGAAGAAAATTTGGCAGCAACCAAAGTCTACTATCCTTTACTAAAGAAAATTAAAAATAGCTGGACCAAAAAAAAGGTTTTCCTATATAGAAATGATTATTTATCTTTAAGAAAATATAAATATTTGGTACTTAATGTTTGAAGCAGTCGTTGTGAACTTCTTTTTTCTTTCTCTGTTTTTTTTTTTTTTTTTTTTTTTCAAAGTTGGTGTATTTTAAATGCAATGAAACTCAACCACTCGCACATGTTTTCTTGTGAAATAAAGAGAAATATGGCTCGAGTGGAACTTCACTACATGAAATTTAATCACTGTATATCTAAAACATTCAACATTTAGGCAAGTCTATATAAAAACTTAATAGCCTCGTTAAATAAAGACAATATAGGTCATCAATTCACATTGGTGGAGTCCTTCAAATGAAACCAAGCTGAATTAATATTTTAATCAGAAGTATTTTCATGATAGATAACAAGTGATGATGCTACAAGTAAGTTTTTTCAGAGATTAAGTTTTCTATTTGTTTGAAGCGTTTTACATTAAAAACTTTTGCTTATGTCTTATAATGATTAAACAAACGTAAATCCTATCATGAAAAGCGATGATAGACTCAAATGGCATCTGTGAAATATCATTAACACACCATTAGAATCAGAAATAAAATAAAAAGTAGAACCGGTATTTAAACCAATCAAGTATCAGAAATAAAATTATACTCAAGCAGAGGTCTTAACGATTTAAATACGTTGATATAGCAACGAAAAAACATCCAATTATTGTATGCGCATATGCTGCGTTGTTTGTTGTTAGAAACGTTAGCCAAACGGCTTGTTTCGTGCGGTTACTTGAAAGCAGTTTGTATTTGGTTGGAATGCAACCTTTCATTTAATTTTACTGCCGCACGAATATGAAGGGCAAATTTGTGGGCAGTATTACGGTCCTGCTTTTATTAACATTTCGTACAAATGCGTTTTCAAGAAATAGAATATACGATTATTTGTCTTTAAATGATTTAATTGACGACTATGGTAACACTAATGATATTAAATTGAGAGATTTAATTGATGATGAAGAAAATCCAAAGTACCATAATTACCATACGATGACCGTATTTCTAGATGAAATTACAAAAAAGTATCCGTCGATTACATACAAATATAGTATTGGTAAATCTGTACAGAGAAGAGAGCTATGGGTAATGGTTGTTAGTGACAGACCTCGTGATCATGAACCTCTTGAACCAGAGTTTAAATATGTTGCAAATATGCATGGAAACGAGGCTGTTGGAAGAGAGTTGCTATTAATGTTAATTGAATTGTTATGTAGTGGTTATGGAAAAAATGATACACTGACTAACCTTGTCGATAACACGAGAATGCATTTTATGCCAAGCATGAACCCAGATGGTTATGAAAAAGCTTACAACGATGGTGGATCTGATTGGTTACTTGGCAGAAACAATGCTAATGGGTATGACCTTAACCGTAATTTTCCCGATCAATTCGACAGTGTCGAAGAAGAAAAAGATCCTCTACAACCGGAAACTAACGCAACAATACAATGGATTTTAAGACATCCATTTATTCTATCTGCAAATATACATGGGGGCTCATTAGTAGCAAATTACCCATTCGATGATTCGGAAGAAAAAGGGACTAGGTATAATCCAACCAATGACGACGATGTTTTTAAAATGTTAGCACTGAAATATTCAGAGACTCATCCCACTATGCATTTGGAGAATCCACCGTGGGAATGTATTGGAGTACCTCCGGATCATTTCAAAGATGGAATAACAAATGGAGCAGCGTGGTATACTGTTGTTGGAGGGATGCAGGATTTTAATTATATTCATGCATCTACAATGGAAATAACTCTAGAACTTGGATGTAATAAATTTCCAAAGGCGGAAGATTTACCAAAATATTGGGAGGAAAATCGAGATCCATTATTGGTTTTTATTGAACAGGTTTGTTGTCTCAAATTCTAATATCCTCCCTATAGCCAGCCTTTAATAACTATTATCTCCCTAAAGACAGCCTTTAATAAGTATCATCTTAAGCATGGATTTTGATCGATTCAAAGGAATATTTCAAAATAAGTCAAATTTTATTTTCTGTAAAATCAAATACGTGCTGAGTAATAAAATTTTCATAAACAGCAAAACCAATGCAAATAAGCGATCTGTCGAAGAGACTAAATCTTTACGAATTATTTCAATTTCAAAAATTAATCCTGTGAAGTAGCCCATAAATTACTAAAATCTAAATAAATCCAGTATTTTAATTTTAAAACAAATAAGTACTCTTTATTTTTAATTACAACATTATTTTCAACACTAGTTATAACAAAAATAAAGAAAACTCGTTATTTAGAATAGGTGTGACCAAAAAGACAGGAGATAAACTTAGTTATTTGGAAATATTGAATTGGCAATATAATGAAAATCATTCAAATTTGGATTTGACCTTAGCAATTGATTTACTCTTTTTAATACTAACATTTTCCTAGAAATATATACGAGGAATAAAAAGAAATGCGGCATAACTACTCTATCTAATAGCTAATCATTACTATTCACTCTTTCTCTGTGCGCGGAAACCTAAAAAACAGGCAAGTAGAAAGCAATTTTACTACCGGAATTTTTGATTTTATCTATTTAGATCACAAAAAAAAGGTTTGATCCGGATGTTAAAAATCAAGTCGATTTACATTACTCCCGATTTTGGAATGAAAAAAATTTTTAGACGACGTTTTTGCAAGGCAATATTTTACACCAAAGTGTGTGATAAAATTTCCGATTGTCCATGGAGTAACTAATTTCTTTAACATACCTGTTAAAAATTACTCCCATCAAACTTTCGAATAATTTTATTACTTCGAGATTTCAATAATAAATGTAACATTCATTGATTGGAGTAATATAAATAAAACCCATTTAGGACACCCGATCCATTTAGGACGCCCGATCCATTTAGGACACCCGATTCAATAAATATATAAAGGCGAAAGAATGGCTAGCTTGTTGGCAAGCCAAAGTTAAAAATGGTATATGGTAATTTATGATAGAAGAAACCTGCGACAGAATTCAACTAACAACAAATTTTCTTACGCTACTAAAGATTAATATCCAATAAAGCTACAGCCAAATATAAATAAATCTTCTTTCGACAGTATTGAAATTAATTTTGATTTGGTTTGGATCGATTAGAAGAATAGTTTAAATTTACATTTTATCGCATGAATAGTGAAATGAAAATATTGTTTTTAATTAGAAATATATTCCAATTTAAAATGAATTTAAACTACTGTTTATAAAACACCCGCCTTTGTTTAAAAACACGAATATTAAAACAATTTGAATTTTACATTCGAATTTAATGTTTAGATACTTTTTTTAAAAACGTTTAAATTTTTTTTCACGTGTGCCGAAATACAAGATGGCTGAATAATTTTTTATCTTAATGCTTATATAATAATTTTTTGTTCTTCTTGCACTAACATGAATTTTAGCTCTCTATCAACAACTAAATCCACTTAAATCTTCAAAATATCTTTTCGACTTCTCATACCTACTACTATCAACCAATACCAATACCAATATGCCCATCTAATAAAAATTGTTAGAAATCCTTGAAAACCATAAAAATGAAATAATTCTTGGGTTTTCTAAGGAAATTGAAGCCCTCAAGAAAGAGCTTGGTGAGACAAAAAAGTCTTTGATCTACATCCGTAAAGTTGCTGCTAAATAATGAGAAAGAAATAATTTACCTGAAGAAAGAACTAGTCCAAGTCCTCACAAATTATGCAGGCATATCACATAAAAGTGCTAGCAGGATGGTTAAAAAGACTCACAAAGGAAAAAAAACAGGGCAATAACACTCGTTATTCTATAACTATATCAATAATAATTTCAATATAATATGTCTTACAGAAACATGAGAAGATTCCCAGTAAACATTGTGTAACAACTCTCTATTTAGTCTACCAGGTTATAATCTAGTCACCCAACCACGTTCTCACAAAAGAGGAGGAGGTACAGCAATCTACATTCAAAATTCCATTTCCTTTAAAATAAAAAAGAGTCAATGTCTTTTTTCGGAAACAATTGAAAACAATTAAATATTTAACCATTGAGGTTTCCAACTCCAACAGTAAAAATATTTTTGAATCTTGTGTATACCGTGCCCCGAATGGTCGAATTCTGATGTTTATTAAATCTATTAAGAAAATATTTTTTAATGTGACAAGAGATAGCAAAAATATTATTAAAGTAGGAGATTTTAACTTTGATGCTCTCAATTATGATAGATTTAAAAGTACAAAAACTTTCTTTGATGAATTTTTGCGAAGATCATTTTGCTGCCTATTCAAAAACCTACTCGAGTAACAAAAAGCTCTTACTTGACTATCGACACTATTTTTTCTAGCAGCCTGTTAAATAAAAGCTTTCTTTCGGGTATCTGTAAAACAAATATATCTGACCATTTTCCAACATTTTTAATAACTTGTAATATCTTTAATAAACCTAAAATTCCGATTAAAGTTTTTTTCAAAAGAAATATAAATAAAAAAAAAATTAGATTTAATGAAAGTATATGGAGTGATATCTTTAACTCAAATAATACTAGCTTAGCATTTTCATCTTTCTCAGAGAAAATTCAAAGCATTTTTAATGTATGAAGTAACACTTAATACCAAAGAAATACTAAACTCTTGGATAACGAATGATATAACAAAATCCTCAAAGAGAAAGCAAAAACTTTATAAGTTTTTGAAATCCCGTTCAACCATTGATAAAAATAACTATAGAAAGTACAAAAATCTTTTCCAAAAAATTTGTTAAAAAAGCCAAAGCTAACTACTACTCAAAACTACTAAACAAACACAAGCGTAATTCTAAAAAAACTTGGCAAATTATTAATGAAATAACTGGACGTAAAAAAGTATTTAGTGAAGCTCTTCCCAATACAATAAAACACGATAGAACTACTTTTTATGATAGATAGAAAATATGCAGAAAATTTAATAAGTATTTTGTTAATGTTGGTCCTAACTTAGCTATAAACATTCCTCCTGTAAATAAAAATTTTAAAGAATTTCTGAGCGGCCGAATTAACTCAGTTCTTCCTGACAATGAGCTAACTCATCAAGAGCTTAATGAAGCAATTTCTGCTTTTAAAACAAATAAAGCTGCTGGTTATGACGATTTAAATAGTAACGTCATCTTACATATTATAAGCAGCATCAGAAAACATTTATACTTCATCTTAAATTTATCTCAAAAATTACCCTGATGAAGTATATAAAATAAACCCTATTTTTAAAAAGGGTGACCCAGCATTGCTCTCTAACTACAGGCCTATTTCATTAGTTCCAGTTATTTCAAAAATCTTTGAACGAGTTATTTATTTTTACTTTATTTATAATAAACTTTGCCACAAGATCTCACAAGCCGATAACTTTCCCTTAAAATTACCAAATTTATCTATAAACTACAAAACAATCGAAAGAGAAAATTGCTTGAAATTTCTGGGTGTTTTAATTGATGAGAGTTTATCTTGGAAAAGCCATATCACATGGAGGTTAAGCAACCTCAACCTTGCCTTGGTGGCCTAAACGATTTAATGCATAGTTCTTTAAATATCTGTTCTGGTAACTTTTTGTAAAATCAACTGCTTATGATTAGACTGCCTAATCACCACTTTATGCAGTCTTAAAAACGGAGTCGCAACAGCAGTGTAAACCCCAGCGATCCATCATATGAATTATTTCAAAATTTACCAAAAGACTTTCAATCATGATATTTTTCATCCAAATTGAATGCTCATGGGTTTATAATCCGTTCCTATTTAGCAGATCGAACTAATGATTTAATCTCATGGAGTTTCTTAGACTTCCACAAGGCTCATTTTTAGGGTCACTCGTATTTATTTAAACAACTTTTAATGCTTCTTAACCTTTAATAATCCGTTAATTTTTGTAGATGAAGGGAGTTATCTTCAGTAATCCAAAGGCTCAAACATGCTGTTTCACTCACTCATGCGGTATGAGGAATCGAGCAATAGTATTTTGTAGCTTCCTTTATTGCGAAAGCAAAAAATCGAGCGTAGCGAACTTATGCATCTAGAGCTCACTTAGCAATAAAGCGAAAATTTTTCTTTAGTAAGAAATTTTTTTTTTTTTTTTTTGCTGACTCCACAGCAAATTCGAGTTTTGAAATTCGTGCCTATTTTATTTAAACGTTAAACAAAAGAATTCCATTTGAATGTTCTTAAACACCAATTGTTTTAATATTTAATTTCTTGTCTAATTTCTAAACAAAAACGGGTGTTTTATGTACAGCAGGTTAAAACGTTACATTATTTTAATATGAAATACATTTTAAATCAAAAAAAAAATTTTTTTATTTCAGTAAATGTATACGATATATGTATACAATATACCATAAAATATACATTTTTTTTTTTTTTTTTTTTTTTTTTTGTATAATCTATTTATTATATATCTATTCTAATAGATCAAAACCAAATCAAAATTAATTTCAATACTGTTGACACAGAGAATTTATTTCTATTTACTGGTAGCGTAAAAAAATTAAATTTTTATTGAATTCTGTTGCAGTTTTCTTCTATCAACAATTACCTTGTACTTTAATTTTGGCTTGCCAACAATGCTTTCGCAAACTTTTATTTTTTTATTGGTTCAAAATTTTTTTGATATTAAAGCGAAATTAAATAGAAAATATCTAAAGAACACCTTTTGTATTATGCACTTAAGAATCTTAATTGTTGGACACCTTTTGTGGAAATCACATGTTAAAGGAGTAATAAAAAAACTACACAGATCATATAGATGCTCTCTAAACGTTGTTATAAATACATTAAAGTACGTTTTTTCTATATGATATAAGATGCTTTTACCAAATATGGAAAAGGTGTCATAGTACGCACTTGAAATAATTGTCAGCAACTTTCTGCTAATGATGTTACCCCTTCTATACCATTTCGTATCTTTATTACATCAATCCGTCAACACTCATTTATTTTCTAAATTCGTTCAAATTTCCGTCATGTTTGTTATTGATTTTATTACAAAGAGTTTGCCCCAACCTATTTCTGATTTTTTTCTTCAATACTTCTGACGCAGATATATATTTTAATACAATAGTCTGGGAGGAAGATGTTGCAAAAGTCTATTCTCGAGCTAAATGTATGCATTGACAGGTGAACCAAAATCTAAGATAATAATCACGCAAGCGTACTATTCTCATTAATAGAGAAAGATTATACAAAATCTGAACGAATTTAAAGTGTTTAGTTTTTAAATACCAGAACTACTTGCTCAAAAAGATTTCGGCATTAAGCATAGTCTCAAATAAACTGTAATTTTTAAATATCAACTAACTTTGTTTCAAATGTTTATATTTTTGTAAAGCTAAACAAAGCGAGCGTTGCAGCTGGAAATTATTTGGCAGTAACGCCAAATTCACTCTTGTAAATTTTTTTTTGCTGACTCCGCAGAAAACTTTTCAATTTCATAAACTGTTTTACGAGGTGGAATTTTTAAGGTTATGTGCAATGTAAAATATAAAATGAAATGTTTTATCTGGATATTTCCCACATATTAAGGTAAACTTACACGCTCAAATATCCAGCAAAAAATTATAAATTAATTTTTCAAGGAGTATTTATTATATATGCTAGAAATCGAATTTTTTGGTAAGAATAGTTGCTGATTTATATTTGGAATATCAGTGCACCGATTTAAAAAATATTTAATGCTGTTGTGTGTCTATGATTTTTAATCATATATTTGTAGGTTAAAATCAGCCAGTTTTTAGAAAAAAGTATAGCATATAAACAAAGAGAAATTTCTTTCACAAACACTACAAATCCAGTCGTATTACAATAACAATTTTTGAATGGTTGGAAGGTGAGATGAAACCCAAACCGTAAACATGCCCCAAATGCTCTAAATTTGTGGTTTACCCACCCCATGGGTCAAACTTTAGAAGTACCTTTAGTATTTCCAGATATGCCCACTTGGCGGGTCTTGGAGTACTTAGAGCGCCCATTTGCGTCTACAAAATCAAATATAAAGTTCGTTGCATTTCCAAGAAGAACTAAACTTTAAAGTTCGTTTTAATAAGGAAGTTCGACTCTATATTATCATAAGTTATGATTATGATCGAAGATTAACAATGACATATATAATAGTCAACCAACAAAATGTCGAACTTGGCAAAAACTTGGCTTTTCGTCGTTAAATGAAATTATAACAGCTACGAACAGTGGTAAATATATAGATCTTCATGTTTTGTCAAAACGCTGTGAGTCATTCGGGAAAAAAGAAAAAATGATACTGAATATGATTAAGATCAGTGGAAAGCGGAACATTTTAAAAATGATGAATATGAAATAAATCATGGTTCTATGGAGGCTGCGGGTGCTATAAAATTATCTTAAAGATCGGTGAAAACAATCGATAAATGTATGATAAATATTTTGGAGATGGAGATACTTTAACCTTTTTTGAGGTAGTTTCTAGTGAACAGTATAAAGAGTATGGGGACATTGTACCAGTAAAACTGGAATGTGTCGGGAATTTACAGAAGCAACTGGGTACCAGATTACGTAATCTAGTAGGTACTTCAACTCCATTATTTGTCAAAATAGAATTGACAGAAGAAACAGTTAATTCAATGCCGAACTATTATTGTATGGCGATTCGTGGTAACAAGAATTTCTCTTTATGCAATGAAAAAAGGCACTGGAGCTATTTTTTGGAATACTACATACTTTGAAAACAAAGAATTCCGTGACAGATTTTGCCCTGAAAATAGCTGGCCTAAATATGAAGAAAACCTTGAATACAATGCTGGTATTAACCTTCCCAAATGGATCCATGACATTCTTTTATCTACATTTAAATCATTTTCTGATGATGAGTTACTCCTCAAATGCTTACATGGTAAAGTGCAGAATTCCAATGAAGCGCTAAATCATGTTATTTGAACTAAATGTCCAAAAGATTTATACCTTGCTAAATGTGTGTTAGAATAGGAATTAATTCTGCAATGTTGAGATTTCAAGATTGCAGTTCTGGTGTGAGCTCAGTAAAATACTAAAATACTTTTGAATTCAAAACGGTTATTTTTTTTTTGATTTGTTATCGAAGAAAAAAACGAAGAAAAAAAAGTGTTTCATAAAATATTTTTTTAAAATAGGGTTTTACGAATCAAGTTTTTCCACCAATTTTAATTATTGAAACATGATATTTTTTTACACTTGTATTTACTTTTTCGTTTAACCCATTTTCATCTCAAGTGAAGATTCTGATAACTGTTTCCACTTGTTGCACATAAGAAACAGTTGTGGTAGGTAGACGCAATCGAGGAATGAGACGTGGTAGTAACTGCGGAGTGAAAAGCGTTAATGATGAATTTATTTAGTACTATATATCACGTCATTTTGTGAATTTATATTCTTTCGAGTGGTGCAAATTTACTTTCTGATTTCAAACTAACTGAATATACAGGCAGAATGGTGCAAATTTTCACAATAATTGTGCACTTGATGCTAAAATCACTAAATTTTGACCAGAGGTAAATTGACTGGAATAGATTTTAAAAAGCTTGACGCACATTTTTTTAGCCACATGTAAAGTGTGTATTTTACAGACCAGATTTTATAAATTACTGACCAGACTTTTTTTACTTACATTCTTATTTTATTTGAATTAAACTTCCTCTTAAGCTGTTCTTAATAAAACTCTCATGGAATGAGAGGTCATAATTTACTAAAAAATTTTATCGTAGTGAATAAACCTATTTTAAATTCAAGTATTTAGAACACCCCATATTACAATCTACAAAACACAGTGAAAGTTTAAAGTAATCTAATGCTACGTTTACACTTGAGCACTGTTGCGGATTCAGAAAACGTTGCGGATTTGGTTAAATATGTAATAGGGCATGAATATTATTCTGTGTTCAACCGTTTACACTAGAGCATAGTTTTTTGTATATTTTATACTATTTCGACTGTTCCGGATTTGCGTTTTCTGCTGTTTACACTCAAAATGTACATTTCAAGAATGCTAAAATATAATTGCAGAATCCATTGCAGGAATATTACTGTGATTTTTCTTTCTTTGGAAAGAGGTTCGTAAAGTAGAAACATGCCTTAAAAAAAAAAGAATATTATAAAATCTGAACAACCAAAACTACTTATTTAGACTGACGACAGAGTTGAACTGTTATTAGAAGCCGTTAAAGAATTTAAGACGACGCAAACCGATACAGGAATCGATTGGGAAAGTATAA
>JAUZNK010055061.1:0-32238 GCA_035046665.1 Euphysa ruthae
TACATATATGAAAATTTTTATTGTTGTAAAGATGTAAACAAGAAAAGATACTTACCTTGCATAGGATTCTTAGCTGGAGCTTGGGGTTTGTCTACCTTTAGTACACCATTTTCTGTGTTATTGAAAAACTGCTTTCTCATTAGATAAGACTGAAATAAAGTTCAAATCATTCTCAAATACTCATACTCTTATGATAATATAAATTCATGCATAATATAATGAATAACTAAATACGTGCTAATGAATAATGGACCACTGCAGCGAAAGAAGTAAAAAAAAATAGCAAATGTATGTTTTTCACATTGCAGCTTAAAGACAGTCTACACTTTAAAAACACACAAAAATAATATTTTCAATAGCAAATATAATCACCATAGAATCTAAACACAATTTACTGAGAAAAACCAAAAAGCATCTATTTCCGAAAGTGTGGGTCTACAAATATTTAATAATGACCAAGATACTTTTTACCAACGTAATATTGGCAGAGTTCAAGCATAAACAAGAAATCATGCAAAATATGGCCAGAATCGAGAAATAATTTCACAAGTAATATTCAAAATGTCACCAGGGCCAGGAGAATAAGAACAAATTAAACATTTAAAGGAAAAATATTTTGAACAATTAAAATGACAAAAATTATCAGGTAACATTTTCTAGCATCATATAAAATATTGAATGAAAAGAAAGTAACGCTTTGTGAAGATTCTGATGAAAAATGAGTGTGTTTGTTCACGAAAAAGCAAAATTTTGCAGATTTTGTTTTTAAAATAAACTTTTAATGGTCTCCTAACTATGCAAAAAAAATATTTAAAAAGGAAAAAAAACATGTCAACGAAATTTCAAAAACATAATTTTCAATGAAAATGAAATTTGAATATTAAAAGTTTTCTACAGGTGGAATTATGGTTAACTAATAAATCGAAACACAAAAAAATAATAATATAGCAATTTTACTGGAAAAATAGAATTCAAAAAACGTTAATGGAAACAATGAACAACTGGAGTAAAAACTTTAGGGATGGACATGCAACGGTGAATCCATAGGTCTCTGTTGATATGTCTAGGGTCCAAAAACAATTTAAGGATGTTTTCTAAGAATTTTTAGTACATAATAAATGCAGTCAAGCAGAAATCCAAAAGATTAAAATATATATATCCTTTTTTTGTCAGATAGAACGTCTAAATGAAAAGGTTTTTCATTTGAGCAATACAATAAAACCTAATGGAAATTGTGAAAGTCACTAGGATCTTTTGCCAACTTAAGTCGTAGTTCTTAAACCCCTAAACATAACAACTATTTAGATACAAACCAGTACAACCCTAATAATTCTATAGCAACCAAAATCAACATTAAATCAACACACATATATTGAATCATATCAAATAAAGGTTATCAATGAAAACTATCACCATTTTGGGACTTTATTTTTCCTTATAACAACGTCTGGGTAAACCTTTAAGAACTTAAATTAAAGATAAAAGTACAAAACATTAGGTAATTATCTAAGAGTAATTAATTCAGTGGCTATTTCAATAGAATTTGACTCACATAAACATGGCAAAGATGCAAACAATTGATTACAATTTTGGACGCTTAAACTCAAATGAAGTATTAGAATTATGTTGGCATAACCTTGCTATTAAGCAATTGAATCTTCTTGTACATTTGTGAATTTATTTATTTACAGTCTTCAAGGTTTTATAAAACACTGTTACATGAAAGCTAGAGTTCTAATTTATATGCAATATGTACTTATAGTGCTTTAAGTTAATAAGTTAAGTTATAAGTTTGAATCAGATTGATTCAAATCAAGTAGAGTGGTTTGAAATTCAGTGTTAGTATTGTTTCTATCAAACTATACCTCAATCGGAATATATTTTCCATGGTCCCTCAGTAGCCGAGCTCTCATTAAAACATGGCTGAAATAAACATAAACAATTATATTAACAGGGATTAAAAGGGATTTTTACACTGAAGAATAAATTTATCAGGTATTTTCTATTGAAAGTGTAATAAACATTTGCACATTCAGTGGTAATAGTAATTTCACGAAATCTAATAATTAAAAATAAATTGCACACTAAAAATCATTGGGATCTTAAAAGAAAATTTTATGATGTATTTATTTAAAAACATTGTAATATCCATTTGTTTTAAATAAATGATAATAATACCTTTGTTTCAATTGTGCCAGATCCACCATCTTTGATGAAGTTAGCAAAATAGACACATGATGACGAACAATTCCAACCAAGAATGTTATAAGAACAATTGGAACAATTACCCATATTCGGATAGCTGGATCAAGCAGCAAATCGTCCATAATTTATTTTATTGGAAAAACTTAAATATTAAAAAAAAAAAAAATTATTAGATACCTACCTGTGAAGCTTTGGATGAATCATTTAAATGATTATAGGCATTTAATCAAAAACCTAAGAGACTTTATTATCTTAAAAATGAAAATTTATTTTCTATTTCTTGATGATTTAAATAATTATAGATAATAATTATAATTATAGATAATAATTATAGAATTATAGAATTAATAAAGTAGCTAAATAATTTAACTGCAAAAATAGAATGTCTCTTTAAAATGAAAATTATCCTGTTGTTCCTGAAAAACAATGCATATTTTTTTTTTCCTAAAAATTTGTAATTTAACAGGTTTTTAAAATCAAAAGTGAAAAGAAAAATGTCATGTGATCATATCATTGTGAGGATTAAAATAAAATCACTTTTGCAAATAACTCAAAATAATAAAAAAGTAAGAACTAAAAAACAAGTATATTTTATCTTTTGAAAAGAATAGAAAAAGTCAGAAATAAATATTTGAGGGATAACGTTGAGCTTTTGCGTACAATGTCTGCAGTTATTTCAGGTTTTTAAAAAGTACTTCACCCAAATAGGTATAAAAAAGAAACCTAGACCAAAATGTAAAAATTTAGTAAGCAGTTATAATTCAAATTTAATAATTTGGTTAAAAATTTTATATTTTATATAATGTACATCAAATGACAAAAAAGACATATACATTTACTAAAATTTTTCACATTTTCACATTTGATATTATCTCAATTTTTTTCTATTAGAATATCAAATTATCTATGAAATTAGGGTTTATTATTAAAAAATCTCAAACCCTTCAAACACCTCTCTAGAGATTTTCATATATGAAAACTAAAAAGTGCAAACACAGATAAAAATTAGAAATGTAGCTTTTTCACACCTTTAATGTTGGTCTGGACCATATTAGGAAAATATTAAAATAAATTTCCAAGCAACTGAAGAAATGGTTTAAACCTTTATTCTGAGAGTTTTTAACATGAAAAAAATATATATATACTTTGCAGACATATCTTAATCATAACAATAAATGATTCCAGCAATGAATATGGTTTGCCGCTTTTTCTAATCTATATCAATGATCATAATGAATGCATTCTCCATTCCATCGTGTACCATTTTGCTGATGACACTAACCTCCTCTTAGTCAGAAATTAATTTGAAAAATTCAACAAACACGTTAATTGTGATTTTTCTAATCTCGTTTAACGGCTTTGAGCAAACAAAATTTCCCTGAATACCAACATAACCAAACATCTTAATTTCAGAATAATTGGACTTGGTATTACAATTGATGAGTATTTATGCTTTATACCACACATGCAAAATAAATCTTTACCTAAAATTAAGCAGGTCCAATGGTATCCTGGCTAAAATTAGACACTATGTCAATTTTGAAACACTATTAATTATCTATCATGTTATGGCTTTCACTTAAGATATAGTTGCCAGATTTCGAGATACTCTAGGAACCAAGTGTTGGGAAGATTAGTCACATTTCTTTACCAACTCTTAAACATATCATTGCATTTCAACATGGAATAACCTACCCATTGGTATTAAGAACGGCCCTAATTACCTTTGATCTAAAAGACTTTTCTCTAAGACTCTTTTTAGTTAATCATCTAATAAATATTTATAAATGCGTTTATCTTCACAGGCAAATTTTTGTGACAGTCTTGAAGTTGTAAATCTACGGCTTTATTTCTGCAAAATTCCATGTCTAATATTTGCCAAATCACCTGTTTACTTGATCAAGCTAAAATAATCAAATAAACTGTTAAAAACTTTTTCTTTGGTTTACACCAAAAACTCTAGCAGCTAGTTTCAAACAGATATGAGATTTCAATTCCGGCCCATCGACCAAATTGATGTAGACATTATGCACTTTGGTTCAGTAAAAACAGCACAAAAAAGGATTGGGGCTTCAGTCCTGTCAGAGCAGAAAATGATCTGCGCATTTAAAGTCTTGAAAGACTTTAGGCCAACTCAGAAAAAAAAATGCTAATATCTTAGGTTTTAATCTTAGTAGTTAAAATAGGACAATTCCATGTTTTTTGTTACACGACAAATCTACATTCTCTCGTTCATGTATAGATTCTCTGCAAAAAAATTTTGAAGTTAAAACTTGGGTGGAATCCTCTCATTTTAATTTTATGAGTTATAAAGTGTAAATAATTCATTTTAGTTGTATTTTCGCATTGTCTGTCATTTTTATTGTTTCTGTAAATGTATTTCACTGTTTTTTTTTCCTTTTTGGTTTTTAAAATATCTTGATCATTTTTTGCCTTGGTTGTTTATGGTACTTTTTTATATAAATTTCACATCAATACAATTTTTATATAAATTTCACATCAATACGATTTCATATTTTGCTTAAGCTAATTATCTCTCTCTTAGTCTCACACTATTTGTAATGCTCCTAGGCTTACAATATATATATATACATCAATAACTTATACATATATTACATATAAATTGTATTTGTATTCTATATCCTTATAAATTTGATTGATTGATTGACTACTTTGCCATGAACAAAGATATAAATTTTTGATAAATGAGACTATAACAACTATGTATATAATTAGCCAAAGGATATATAAGAAACACCCATTCAGTTGTTATGTAATAGTTTATAAATAATTGCAAATTTATTTTAATGTTGTTAAATTGAAGCTTCACATTTCTAAGAATTTATGAATTTTAAAACAAACCAAAATTGAATCTATTTCTTACTTTTTTTTATTCAAAAAATTTGAGATGTTACCACAGCACCATGAAATAACTCTAACATTATCTAATCTTTATTAACAGAGGCAAAAATCTCTCAAAACATTGTTTGTATTCCCTAAATAACTTTTAAATTCAAAAATAGTCTAAGAAGAATTAATGCTACACGCACAACGCAGTTTTTGTTGGTTTCTATGAAACTGCTGATGAAATATATTATCTTAATGAAAGGGATTCCTGACTCAGCATGTATTGCGCTCTTAATATTTTTATTCATTATGATTTTCCACGCCTAGTTTCCAACAAAAAACATGTAAATTAATGAAATATATTCCAAAACGAGTGCAAGACTCAAATGCTACCATTATGCAACTTGAAAAAATCTTAAGTAGTCAAAAAAAATTTGTTTTTTAAAATATCAGCAAAACGTGCAAATAATTAAAAATAAAAATATTATGACCGAAAAAAAATAATTATTATTAAAAAAAAAAAAAAAAAATCATTCAAATTATACATCAAATTACATCAATAAAACTTTATCTAACATTATATATGTATAAAAAGAATATTTAACATCTGAAGAAATCCACATATATATATATATATATATACCCTGTTGATATAAATAAAACATTGAAGTATTCCGTCAATAAGAAATTTAAACTCAATATCTAAGTCTGTTGTATTTTATATTTAATAAATGTATTAGATAAAATAGCTGTATGCCCTGCCAAGATTTGTCTAATTGGTGCATAAGTCATTTAAAATAAATCTTAAAAAGAAATTTTGAGGGCTCTCAGTTTAAAAAAAAGCTGTTTTTAGGCCTGAAACGATTCTGGTTCATAAAAACACTGATTTTTGTAGTTTTTGGGTCATAAATCGAGCACTGGCTCCAAACAAGAATTTTAGCCAAGAGGTCATATAGGGTGAAAATATGCTTCTTATAGTCCTCTAACTTCAAGCAAAGCCAAAAAAAAAATAGATAACAAACAATTTTTAAAAACTGCTGACTTAATGTTGTCTAGAATAATAGTCACGTTTCAATATTTATGACCTTACACCTTTGTGTAGAATTTCAAAAATAATGAGCGTATACTGAGAGAATGCGTTACAGACGGACATGGGTGATATTATAGGACACAGCTGGCTTTCCCCAGAGTCCAAAAATAGCACAGAACAAAATAAAGATATAAAATAAGATAACATAAGATATTATTACAAAACGTATTATATAAAATAAGAAAAAAAGATAATATTGAAAAGATAATCTATTTTGGACAACATGTGTGTTGATGCAAGTCTTTAAATAATGTTCAAAAAGAATTACTTACGCCTTTAATTTCACACGGTTGTTCTATTTTTAAAAAATTTATTCAATATAGCCGTATAAAAAATAGCCAGTAAACAAGTAACAATACACCCAAATAATTTTTACAGCTCTGAAAAGTTTTTACGTGCGAAATTGAAATAAATTATTGGTGAATGAATCATTAAAACTAGAAATTTTAATCTCAGGAAGAAGATATTTTCTTGCATTTTCTATCACAGTTAAAATTCTCAAAAAATTTCTTGTAAATTCACTAAAAATAAAAATAAAAAAAATGTCTTGTTGTTAAAAATTTTTTAAACCGAAGTATAATTTATGAAAATTAAAGAATAAAAAAAATACATACATTGATAATTTTAGGTTTTTATAATTTCAAATTATTTGTCCGCACAATAGCAGTCTTCATTTGAATCAACCCAAAGGTTCACATTTTCTTTTTTAAATAATAACAAAGTGTGCAAATACTAGCGCTTGTGGTCGCGTCACGAGAATCAACCATAGGTACAAATACTACTGAAGATAGCTGAACAGATATATCACAAGAAATCTAAAAAAAAAAAAAAAAAAAAAAAAAAAAAAATCTATACATAATGAATCATTGCTGTTTACCTACTTTTGGAAGCCAATGTTTGGGCACCTAGAAATTATACTTATAAATGAAAATGACGTTTTCACGGAAATTATTTTGAAAGATTTTTAAAACAACAAAAACAGCAATGATATGGACACTGAGAATAAAAAATTATCGTTCACCTTAACACCAACACATAGAAGCATGCATATAATTCAGTATAAAACAATATGAAGTATTCAAAGAAATGTGTTTTTTATCAATACACAATATACAGCCTGATGATAGGAGCAGCATGACTCCTGAAACGTAGCTCAATAAAATTTTATAACTCATGACATGCGTTTTCTCTCTTTAATAAACAAAATATACAATTAGAAATTCTAAAAGCTCCAGTTGTTTTACAGATATTTTGGTTTAAAATGTTCTGCAAAAGAGAATTTTAAGACACAAAAGCATTTTCCAGTTTTGGCAACCTATTAAGTTATCCCTATAAACTTTTCTAAGTAAATTTGCTATAACAGATGAGACTGAAACAGTCGAATATATCTAAATTAAATTTTCTCCTAAATTCCCTAAAATTATAGTTCAGATCCCTTCCCTAAAATAAAACCCTTTCCTAAAATAAAGTCCTTCCCTTAGAAACAAAGCACAAAAATATTTCTTCTATCTGAGCTCACAAACTTAAAATACTTTCATAAATGAAATGAGTAAAAAATACTGATAAAAAATACTTGAGCATATCACTCAAATAAGAGTTATTCTTTTATATTATACTAAAAATAACATGAAAAATATCAGGATTATATATTTACATTGAAATTTTAGATTCCCCACCAGACTTCAGCATTTAAAATTCCCTTCCCCAGATTCTGGCCGTTTTTCAATAACCTTTAGTACTCTCTCTAAACTTTGCTATCAATCTTCTCTTACTCAAGAGTTTTGAAAAAAGAAGCTCTAAAGAATCAGAAATAATAGAAAAATTAGCCACATGAATGTAATCAAACATCATAAGCAGTTTAAAAAGTAATAAATTTCAAGTGATGCAATGAAGCTTCCTTTCCAAATGTTATTAGAAACTTCCCCATACTGCTCACTATTCATCCATTCATTTATTTATTTTACACTAGTGTATACATAGTCGTAAATAAATATAATCTATAAACACTAATCCAAGCCACAAAAAAATTTTTGGTTTTTCTAAAAAATGCCATTTGGAACACTGTTCCAAAGAGAACAGGCCTTAAACAATAGAGTTAGTTCCGTACCTGGATGTTCTCGCTCGGGAGGAGTATTAAAATGCATCCGTTTCTGAAAGAGTAAGGTAGACCTTTTGTTTCAAATTTTTGCCACATTAACTCACGATTCAATCTATTAGCACACTTGTAAGTTTCAATCATTAGATAATGGAGATGTTTTTTATGAATACTGATAGTGTTTTCAAGGGTAATTAGTTCATCAAAGCTTAATATAAAGTTTTGATGGACTGTTCTAAGTGCACGTTTTTGTACCCTGGGTAACACATTGTAGTCAGTTTTCTTACAAAACATCCAGATTAAAGGAAAAATACAAAAATAACTTAAAACATAACTATGTACAAGAGTACGAATTTGTATAACACTCAAAAGCTTACAAATCTTAATCAAGCAACTGAGCTTGTTATTGGCTTGTCCAAACAAGATTGTAACACCCAACACCCTAAACTTTAACCTGAGCAACTAACCTAAATGTTAAATTTCATGCAAAAAAAAATTATGAAAAAATAAGGAACAGAAAGAGTTTTTAACCATTCAGCATATTAATTTCAACAAAAACTTACGATCTTGTGAGGATTCTTCCTTCTGAACGGTGTCCATAGCTGTATGTTGAAATGACGAATTTGAAATTGAATAGTCCATGTTAGTTGGAATTTTAGCCTGAGAAAAAGGTTTCTGGTCTATATTGGAGAAAGTTTGTATGCTAGAATCAATTGGGTTGCTTAGCATATTAAAACTAGAGCTTGATGGAGTCAATGGTGGTGTAGAAAAAGAAGGAGATGAATGACTGACATGCTGTTGATACGTATCAAGAAAGCTAACTGAGTCGCTTGTTTGCTCCATTGCTCTAGGCTGTGTTACTTCCTCAATAGGGCTTTTATAGTAGCCAATCTTATTGGTAGCAATAGCATCATGGATAGTAGGTCTTCGTTCATGCCAAGCTGAATGCTGCTGAGAGGAAACAAAATTTGATGTACTATTTTGGTTCATGATATTGCTTAAGTATTCCTGTTGTATTTGTTGCTGCAGTTGTTGATGATGAATTTGTAATTTTTGCTGCTGCTGTATTTGATTTTCAATTTGACGATGTTGTTGCTGCTGTATTTGATTTTCAATTTGAAGATGTTGTTGCTGTTGCTGTTGAACTTGCTGTATTTGAGGAGATAGCTGGCATTGAATGTTTTGTGTAGCTTGCTTAAGCGGAAGTTGCTGGATATTTTGTTGTACCTGCTGGATATTTTGTGGAACTTGTTGGATATTTTGTGAAGCTTGTTGGATATTCTGTGAAACTTGTTGGATATTTTGTGGAACTTGTTCAATATTTTGTGGAACTTGTTGGAAATTTTGTGAAACTTGCTGGATATTTTGAGGAACTTGTAATGGCTGTTGTTGGAGAACTTGGACTGGCTTTGATTGCTGCTGAAGTATCAATTGTTGCTGCTTCTGGGGATGCTGCATTGAAGTAAGCACATGAGGAGAGATCGCTGATTGTCCAAAAGTAGAATTATTCTGCAACTTAGGTTGAGTATTATTCAAACACAAATGGACCAATGTATCTTGGAAAGTACCTTGGTTGGGTGTGCTAGTATGACAATGTACATCAGTAGTTTGGAAACTATAACTTGCGTATAAGGATGAATTTGGCAATAGGTTATTGGATTGACATGTGGGAGTATGTAGAGTATGACCATAACTTTGGACAGGGGGAGGTTGTTGGCTTTGAATTTTCAGTCTGCCATAAGCAGTATGAGCTTGCTTATCACCAGAAAACTCTGATGATTGGGTAAACTGCAATTGCCTTTGTAAATTTTTAACTTCTTGTATGTGGCTATTAATCTGTCTTTCAATATCAATAGCTTGCAAATTGTGAGGAGGATATCCGGCTGGTACTCTAGACTGGACCTTAGAAGGAGAAAAGGAAATATGCATATTATCATGGAACTTTGGAGAAGAGTATACTATTGGTACACCAGTCTCAAATTTAGGATATGTGGTTGACGTTGATTGAAAAACTGGAGAAGGTATGACACTGTTCACTTGAGAACAAATATTGCTTGCAGGATGAATTGAATTTGTGCAAGAGCTCATTTGCATTGGGTTGATAACTGATAAACATTTAGGTTGACTGAAAATATCATTTGGAAGGTATTTACTATGCTGATGTTCTGAAGTTGGCATAAGAACATGGTGTGATGTAGATGAGCATGCTGCTGTCACAGAACTTAGAAAAGGAGTAACATTCAAATTACTTGAGGCTACCAAATTAAATAACGATGTAGGTGATATTGGTTTTTTTAACAACAGGCTGGTAGTTACAGGTAAATTATAACACCTAGAATCAACTTCCATGGCATTTGATTTTTGTGTTGTGGTAGACATGATACCATGATAATTTGAACCGGTGTTTATTGGTGAACTAATTACACTTGGTGTGACCAGATGACAATTTGGCTGCATCAACAGCGTCTTAAGATCAATAGGTCTACTTGAGTCCATCTCTATAACATTTGAAGAGGTCTTTACAGATGGAAGAGTAGTTTTTACTCCAGAACTGTCAGTTGCAAGACATTTCAAAGTTTCTGAATTGCTAACCTCAATGTCTGAATTAATAATACTGTTAAAAGAATTAACAATTTCACATAACTCTTTTTTACCATTTAACACACCTTGTATAGCATGAATAAAGCACTGTACATGCTGGCATTTTTTGCAGTCCTCTTCCGTTGCTGCAAGGTAAGTAAAAGTGATAGGGTCACTAGTTCGCGGTTCTTTTTCTGGGCCAACACGCACTTCAATATAAACAGACACGTTTTCACGCAATCTCTCCTTCATATAGGAAGGAACTTTAAAAACACAACCATACTAAATAGTAAAAAAAAACAGATAATATTTCAAAGTAAACTAAAAATAATAACACAAACTTTCCATTGAAGAGAAGTTACAATTCAGACATTATTTAAAAATTTTCCCAAAAATTGGCTACTTCACCGCAATTATTGACTCAAGGTATCAAAAATATATTTGGTATATTGACAATAAACTTTCTCAAAATGATAAGTAAAATAATTAAATAAAATTTTCAAAAACATTTAATCTGGTCATTAGTAACTAAAAAACATGCGGGGGGGGGGGGATCTTTTTGAAGACCATAAACCTTAAGATTTTCACCATAAACCTTAAGATTTGCACATCAAAGCTAAAGCTATTAATAAGATATATATGGAGAACCAAAAAGGGGTGAACGTCAATTCATTTTTAAAAACTAATAGATAAAACAACTGAATTTGTCAAACTGCATTATTTAACTTTGTAAACTTTGATACCATGACAGCACAAAAACTATCAGATTTTTTTTTTTTTTTTTTTTTTTTTGACTATTTGAAGACAGTATTGTTTTGAATTAATTTATGACTGTTTTGCCCTTTTTCTCCCCTTTTCCTGCTTGACTAAGTAAACCCCTAATAAATCTAATTATTTCTTTTATTTAATTCCTTTCATAGAGCAGATTCAACATCTTTTTAAAGACGATAAACGTTACAATTTTTGCAAAGCTAAAAATTTTGAGATATTCTTAACTTAAAACCCCTACTTCATACCTTTTTTCATACCTTTTAATAATCTTTCATTTTCTTTTTCAAACAAAATAAAACTTTTGACTGCATTAAATATAAAATCATGAAACTTTATAAAACAAAAAATATATTTACATACTAAACATGATTTATTTTTATCTATTTCTGCAAATGCTTCCCAAGTCCGACCTAAAACAATATAAACAGGCTCTCAACAAAAAATAAATTTTTGGTAATGTCAGAAAACTAAAAAAAAAAGTCACTCCCTCAATATTTATAAATTTAAATTTCTTAACCGCACCTAAATAAAAATCAAGGAATGAAAAGAAGTTAATTATAAATAAAAATATCTAAAACAATCAAAATATTAAAAATTATTTTTGAAAAAATTTGCTCTTCTACCAAATTTAAGTGATTTAAGGGCCTGAAAAATATGCTAATATTATCAGAAAAACGTCTATAATCACAAAAAAATTCAGGTAAAACTATCCAAAATAATATTTCCTATAATTATAAAAAAAAAACGTTATAGAAATTAATGTTTGATTTTTTTTAAAATAACCGACATGCTAGAAAACATAATTACTTTCTAAGTAACATAAAACAAAATATTAGCAGAATGGAAACTTCTTTTTAAGAAAAAATTTAGAAGAAATATGGCCTCAGATCTAATAACAAGAACTTTCTACATGTTATATAGGTTTAAAGGTAACCTTTAACTACGTGATAACTTAAAGAATCTGCTGTGTAGATTTTTTTTTAGACTTACTCCTAAAATGACCATACTTGGGTATGTTTAAAGCCGGAATAAGTTGATGTGATTCACTGGGATCCAATAAGAGAAAATATCATCGGTAAATTTTAGGGAAAAACAAGTAGATAACTTTAAAATTGTCTATGGCCAACAGAAGATACTATTTTTAGTCCTAACATAATACATAATAAATTTTTTAATAAATAAATACACCATAAAAGTCTATTTAAAAAAGGAATCATAATCTTTTAACCCTTTAGCACTATAATAAGGAAAGTATGAAAGAATGCACAACACCTACCATCATCTTCTTTGGAGAAAAACCTAATTTTAAAACCAGAAGCAAACTTCTTTCCCAAGAAACCCATCTCTTTACCTCCTGTAGGTAATGACTCAGTGAGGCTGGACCAGTGAATCTCTGGATTACCAGATGGCGCAGCTAAAATCAAAAACAATTCAAAAATTATGAATTGCACCCTGGAAGCATAAGAAAAAAGAAAAGAAAAAAAGGTTACAAAATAATATAAAACAATAATATATTTCACATTGAATAAATAATGTCAAGATAACTACAACCTAAAACTAATACGGATTGAAAACTCTTTTATAACTAGACCATGCTAGCTAAATGTGTTAAAATATATTTTTTCTTTTTGTAGAATACTCTCGAGTTTTGAATAATTTTTGGATTTTTTAATTTTGGAGAAAAATTCCACCCAAGACAAGCTTATTCAAATTTTCCAAGATACTTAAAAATAATTTACACACAAATTGTTTGAAAGTGCAATTTAAAAGGCTTGTTTATAAAAATAACTGAATCGAACTTTCTATGTTTTAACATAGAAAGATACACTGCATTGCTTGGCTTCTTTTTTATCACTTGAATACTCCATAATTGACACAGTATATTCTTAAAAATGAATTTTAAACCAGGACCAAACTTTATTTTTTGTGATCCTTTGAAATAATAAGCAAAAATAAAAATTTCCATCTATCCAGTGTTTATTTTGAGCACAAAATCTACAAATGTCAATTATTGAAAACTCAAGGGTAACAACAGAATAATAGTAGAATAAATAAATCATAAAATAATGATAATCATATTATTATCGTTAATTATATTATTAACGTCAATTACGATATGAGAGTAGAAAATGAAAAATAAAAATCTGTCTGTTTTCATGAAATAATTTTTCTTAATCAATTTGATTCAATTAAGGTATTAACTGGAATAACTTGGTAATTGCATAATCCCAAAATTGTCAAAATAAAGTTTAATTTTCTCTAAGTGTATCACAAAATTTATTGAATGTTTTTTTCCAAAAATAGTTAATTTTTAGATTCAAAATTAGAAGTTCTCAATGCCTAAGAAATACCAACTCTTAACAAAAAATTTTATATGGTTTTATAATAATGGTTAAGTTTAGAGATTTAATCTCTTTATTTATCACTACTCACACGTATTTACGCAAAATGTCTTATGCGACTCAGCATAAAAATCAACTTTGAGTTAATTTCTAAAGCTGCTCTGTAAACTTTTTAAAATTTATTATTGTAGAGATCAATGCCAAACTATTTGATGAGATGCTACTAAAAATATCGATTACCAGAATTTTTTTTTTTTTTCAGTCTTTCCAACATCAAGTTATGCTACTTACTACATTGAAATGGCCTAGAGTATGCTAAGAGCATATATCCTGGATGACTAGGTGTCGATGGAATCTTTGCATCAAATGCAAGCTTGGCTTCTTTCTTCTTGTTTTTCCATGATGTTGGATCAATACCTCGTTCTCTGAGGTCATGATCAGCTTCCCAATTTCTCACTCTTCGAATACTCAACTGATCAAAACTGGAAAAATAAGTAAAATTGACAAGAAGCTCAAAATTTAAAGATTTTTCTAAAAAGAAATTTTTAAAGAAATTATGAACCTTTGAAAAGAAGATGGCCAACATGCTCAATATATTTAAAATATCACTTACTAATGTAGTCCAAAATTTAAAAACATCACTTTTTAATATAGACTAAAATTTTAAAATATCACTTATCAATACAGTCCAAAATTTTAAATGTCATAAAAAAGTGAGTTTGAGGTTTTTTTTGGGCACACTTGCCCTGCCCGAAAAATTGTGTAGGATGGCCGATATGCCCTATATATTATAAATATTTTGAAATATAACAAAAATATTTAAAGCATAACTTTTGAAGAAATCAAAAACAATGCTGATTTTTAGACCTTTTTGGGCATTTCTGCCTCGCCTAAAAAACATTTCAAAATCGCAGACACATCTAATTTATTAAAAATGATACTTCCTCGGATAATCAATAATCTTTAGAAAATTTTGAGCATAACTTTTTTTTAAAAGATCAAAAAATACTGATTTTTGTCTAATGAAATGATTCTGAATGGATTCAGAGAAAAACTGTAATAGAAATACCCCATACCTGGGGTCCAACTAGCACTTCAACACCATAATGAACTTTCAGGATCTATGTCAGACAAGTTCAGAAAATTTCAACCATTCCCAAACTATCAAAAACAATACAGAAACTTCAACAAATTCAAAGTTAGGCAATCCATAAGAATGTCATTTTTGGCCTCAATTAGGATTTAGGATCCAAAAACATAATATTCAGATTTTAAGAAATCATACAAAATATTGTCTCGAATAAGTATTAGAACTACAATTTACATTTAAACCTTGAAATTCAAAAAAACCATTAAACTCAAATTTTAAAATGAAGAACTTTTTTTCTTTCAAAATTTACATCTTTTTACTATCATACCTCAGTGAAAAAAAAAAAAAAAAAAAAAAAAACACAATTTTCATGAAAATTCAAAAACCATTTTAATGAATTTTACTTGTACCTAACACAGAAAAAGGTTTTGAAAGAGTGACTTTTCAAGTCAAAACCTGCACTTTATGTCCTCTGACTTCAAAATTGAATTTTTGAAAAATATAAAAAACAATATTGGAGTCAAGAGTTATTAAAAAATTTAACAACATGCAAAATTTGATTTCCAAAAATTGACAAAAAAGTTGAATATTGTGGAAAGAAACCATTGTGTAAAATTTTAAAAGAAAATCTTGAACAGTTGAAGAAATACAGTGCAACAGGCTGTTAATCACATCTATTGTGTATTTTGTTTAAAGAAAACATAAAAACCGATAATTAAAAATCTTTACATTTATAACCTTTATAAAATCTAAAAAATCTGAAATAGCACCAGACACATCATTAATGAAAACATAAACAACCTCCTCCACTTAATACCCCCTTTCAAAGGATATTTATAATCAACATATTTTCTTGGTAACATCTTAACCAATATAAGAAATAAATTTCTATATGCAGATTGCAGTAATACATACTAAAATGATACTGCTATAATGCATCACAGATAAAGAGATGCAAATAAAGGGCTTTGGTAACTTTTAGGGTTAATTTACACTTACACAACTGTCATTTCGTCATTTTCATCTACCGGTTGCATAACCATTTGTATAGCTTGACATCCATTTGTATGTTTAACCTCAATGCCAGGAGTTTTGCTTGATCCAGGCCCTGTTGCTGCATGCAAGTGAGGCTCATTGTCACGGGTTACAACATAAACTGAAATGATTATTTTACCAACATAACCACGTATCTAAGAAACAACAGGTAAATGTATGGTAAATTCTAATAAGCACACTCACTGTTATGTCACAACTCTTATAAGCATCCTCTCAAAAAAAATAATTTTACAGACACCTCCTTTAATAAGCACTAAGAGAAAATTCATAAATTTGACAGTAATATGAGCAAAAAATATATTCCAGGCATATTAAAAGCTTTTATTAACATAAAGATTTCATTGACAAGAGAAGCCCTTATTAGAGCATCTACTGGAATACAATTTAAACAGAGGAACTTTAAACGTCTCTGAAAAAAATAGCATTAATCTCAAAAGGATACTAGTATGTTAAGGCCCAAATTTTACCAGTTCAGGTCAAATTCAAAAGTTTTGAGAATTTTTTACAAGGGTCTTTACAACTCACTATATGCCAAACCCTAAATATAAACTGGTGCATTTCTTTTAATGACTATAAAATATTAAAATGGGTTTAATAACTCTGAAAAATTTTCTTGGTAAGTTTTGTACTTTCTTTTTTTTTTTATTTTGTATTATTTTTAATTTTATTTCCCAGCTTTCAATAAAAATATCTAAAATAACAATTTTCAGTACAACCAAAAAAAAAAAAATTCCTAAACGAGGGATTTCAAAATAATAAAAATGATATTACAATAACAAATTAAAAAAAAAAAAAATCAATTTATGTGAATTTAAATAATGGGCATGTTATGAATCAACATATATTGGTAATGACATATAATGCACACTAAAACTTTAAATAGAAAACATAACCTGGCACAGCACTATATATATTAACCTTTGTGGTGCAGATTGACTATTACTTGATTGCTGATGTTTTAATGAAAGATGAATCAAGTATAAATACTTGATGAACCAAAAACCATCTGAATACATCTTTTGGGGCCCTAGGGAGCAAAACTACTGGCATCTAATTAAAATGATATGTTTTAGAAAGATTTTCCTGTAATTTTGATATTGATTGCTACACCTTTGCATTGCATGGAAGCAAGGCAGATCTCAAATGAAAACAAAAAACAAAATAGAAGACAATCACAAAGGTAACAATGAAGGAATATTTTGATTTCTTCTAGCCAAAATATTACTTTTTGAATAAAAAAAAAGATCAACTATGTATACAAACTGAACTGAAATTGCTGGTTAAACTAGTTAAACCACCAATTTCAATTTGACTTTAGAAAAACACCTTTTTGTACAAAACAAAAACAGTATTGTGCTTCTGGGCTTCTAAGGTGCTCCAAATCATTATATACATGTTGTAAAGTGTTTTTATCTGGTAGGGGTATACTATTTCGTAGTTTCATGCTATTAAAATCCTGGTTTTCTCATTATATTTACTTTTTAGGTCAATTTTTTTTCGTAAAACCCAGGTTAAAAATGTCTGCTATTACTTCCAAATTTTTTATATAATCTTTGAAACAAAATTAAATTTTATAAAGAACTGTATTAATTAAAATTTGCTTAAAATGCTCAGTCCTCAAGGAAGGTAACCAAAAAAAAGTTCAGCACCATATAAGAGGTGTAACAGGATTACAAATGACCTTCTGGGACCTTGAAATTAAAAATAACTTATAAATTTATCAACAGTATTAGCACTTGCACCAATTTAAAGATATCATAATAAACCTGTTAAGAACATTTCATTATATCACTATACCTTTATAGTTGGATATCCATTTTCTGTAGCACCATGAATAGGGCCTTTACATCCTTCACTTTCATAGCGAGCACGGTACGTCTAAAGGAAATAAATTAAAGAAAATATTTAATTAAAATGACCACATTTGGTCTTATTTGGAAAATCAAGGAAATTTGAAAAGTATGAAGCAAAATTTCATTAAATGTCTTTTGAAAATAACGCATAATGAATGAGCATGAATTTATATGGCCCTTGCCAACTTAGTCAAAAAAATTAATAAACCATATAATCAGTTTTAAAAAATCAAAACAGTTAAAGTGGCTTGTTGTCTTTTATTTTATCTAGATAACAACAAAAATATTCACTTGCATGGCCAATCAGAAAAAAAAATCAAATAGGATCGGTTGATCTAATAATTAACCTGCTCTGGCTCTTCAAGCACCTCTATAGATGGCACATCAGATGTAAGGATGTCTAGAAATTTAGGTGAGTCTGCTATATCTAAACATTTTGATGACTGTTTGTGAATAGAAGAGTCATTCTTGACTTCTTCCATCAAGCATTTTAATTCGTCTTGAACGGTCATTTCTGGAACAATTTTATCTTTGTGCAACTTTTCTCCAGCTTTGTTCTGACTGTCTATAGCCTTTTGTAGGGCAGTAATCATTGATGGCGTTTTTCCTACGTAGGATGATTGGTTGATATCTTCAGAAATAGATACGTCTTCAGTGTCACTATTAAAATATGTATCGTGAGAATCTTCAAAATCTCCAGATAAATTTGCATGATTCTGGTTGTAGTTAGTGACGTAAACAATTCTAGATCCACCTAAACTTCCCTCGTCTTGTGTTTGCACATGAAGATTAGAAGAGATTAAATAGGTAGATGAGGAAGACGGTATAAGAAACTCATTTGATTCTTGCATTTATTAACCGAAATCCCAAAGTACAATAAATGCTTATAATAACACATTTAAATTTTTAAATTTTGTCAATGTAGCACTGTTATATCGCATCTGTTATATATTTATATCCTATGAAATATAAATTATCAAAGAAATGATTTACCACAAATTCTTGCGATCCTAAAGTACCAGGAAGAAAGAATTTTTTATACGCCAAAAATATTTAATAATTCAAAAACTGTCGCATTTAAAAGAAAAAATAATTTTTAGGGATTTAAAGGTTTTATCAGGGCTTTAAAAACTGTTGTACCAATAAGAGACGTTAGTAACCTTTCAAGCTACTAATACCATAGCAAATATTTATTTATATTTATATATCTGTAAAACTTGAACACCTATTACGTTACCATATTATCTAGCTAAATAAAAAAACTGGTTTATATTATTTGCAGTGTTATAATTTTTACTTTAATGTAAATATTGCTTAACTTTTAAATGTTTTTAGCCATATTTGTATTAAGTACTTGCCATTTCAAGAAAATCAAAGGCATAAAATGGCTTATCAAAGCTAATTTTTATATCGGTATCAGGGCGTAATCTAGAAAGACAAGACAGGGTCCAGTAAGAATAAAAAAGGGCATTTTTTCTAAAGAAATTGTCTAAAATAGCATGATTATAAACAAATAACAGAAAAAGGGCACTTTTCTTGCTAATTTTACAAGAGGCAGTACCCTAAAATGCTGTAAATTCGGGTCTGGGTATACCAGTTTTCAAACCAAATTCAGTAAATCTAATCAAGATTTTTCTTTCAATTACTCATATTTCCCTGATTAAAATTTGATTTGTAGAAATATTTCAATTAAAACTATTAAATTCAAAAACTGAATATCAAAAAACAAATGCATATTTCTTCAAAGACAAACTATAACTTTTGATATAAGCAAATAGGCTCATTGTTTCAAAGACTTTTAGTGTCTAGTGCACTTTGGTAAGTGCAGAGTTTTAATTCATATTTCTCTTCTTGCCTCGCAGGAAGTGAAATATTTCAAAAAAAAAAAAAAATGTCACATGAGTACATTGACAATAAACATGTAATTAACTCGAGATGACATTGTATTTCTTGCCAATTGTGATAGACCCATTAAATAAGAGCTTGGTAGTAGTTGTCACAGAATAATAAAGCTAAGATAATTTCAGCATCTTTAGTTCAAAAGTCTGACCCTCAGAAATGTTATCAAAATTACTAAAGTTTTTTTGATGAGCCCTAAAACATCTTATTTCCTTCATATAGCTGTATGCGATGAATATAAGTAATAATACATACAGCAAATTTAAACAAGTTATTTTCTCCTTTTTGGTAGAATTTATACAAAAAATATCTAAAATAAATTGTAAATAGCTAAAACTTTGCTTTAAGCTAAAAAAATTTAAAACACGCAAAAATTATTTCAAAAAAGTTCTGAAATTTAAATTTATAAAAAAAAAATTTTTAAAAAAGATTTAACATTTTAAAAATCATTTTATGAGACAAAAGTTTTTATAGGATCAAGTAACAGCGCATTTGAAACATCACCTTGGCTTTGATTATTGTCATTAGATGAAATACAGTTTATGCTACCATTATTAGAACAATCAGTCCTCCCAATTATGGCATTAGAATCTTTGATGTTTGTTGATATTGATTCACAAACTGATGTGGTTGGACCAACAGTTGCCAATCTTGTTAAAACATTGCTAGTAATAGCTGGTGCGGCATTTTCAACACTACTTTTACAAATTATATCTTTTTTATCAAGTAATGGAGCAAATACAGTAGATAATTGCAATGAATTTTTCTTACAACCATTGCTGGAAGACGGAATATTTGGTGAAACAGACAGAGGTGGCAACTTTAACACTGAATCATCACAACCTTGATCATCTAAAGACTTTGGCTGGTTGGCACCACTAACTAACAAAACTTTCACTTTTCCAGGGTTCTTTTGCTTACGTTTTGTAGTAAGTTTGTGTTTAATAATGTTCCTGGAAATTTCATCGGTTTTCTTGGTTTTCTTTCGTTCGTTTGAAGCAGATGATGAATGCTTTTTCATATGGTCATCTAGATTCTGTTGTTGTCTAAAATATTTTCCACATATAGTGCAATCAAACTTTTTCTTTTCTATTGTACGGTCATGTGTTTTCATGTGTACCTATAAATCAAATTCAAGGAAAATTTGTTTAACTGCTAAAAAGATAAATTATTGAAAATAAAAAAATAACTTTCAAGAAAGATTATTAATCTTCAAATTATAAAAAAAAAGGAAGAAAGATGAAAATAAAAATAAAAAAAATTATATTATATTATATATTTATGCATGACCTATTTATATTTTATGTTATTAGCCAAACCAAACAAACACCAGTAATAAACAAGCTTTAAGTAAAAGTTTTCTAATGCAAATAACAAAGTGTAATGATAATATATGTTTTTCTGCCAATATTGATACCTATTTTTTATATATTTTTTTATGAACAGTTGTAACAAAAACTTTCATCAGGTGAAAAAAAAAACTTTCACCACTATTTTGCAATATGAAAAATATATAACGACCAAACATTTATTTTTAGATAAACACATAATATTTCAAAAAACTTCCTAACGGTAGAAATAAATGCTAAAACTCTCTCTCTCCCTCAATACTTACGGTGGCAAAGTTAAAAGTAGTCTGCAAAAGGGATTCTCAAAAACAAAAAAATTTGGGTATATATTCCAAAGTATTGAACAAAAGCTTCAAGAACATTAAATATTGATATAAGTTAATAGAGGCGTTGAGTTATCAAAAAATAGCAAAATTAAATATCAACAACAATATAATAATCTCATGAGCTCAACTCGATAATTGCAATCTTGGAATGCACTTTTAGAGCACAGGTTTACTTTTACTGTAAAAAAAAAAAAAAAAAAAAAAACACCAAAAATAAATGTTGTTAAAGAAACTTTCATGTTTTCCCCATTATAAAATAAATCACTTCTTTTGTATCTTGAAGTTTTGCATAACAACTTTGAATGAAGTAAAAAAAAAAAAAACTCAGTTTTAATTCTAACATCTAACAGCTTTATTTCATCTTTCACAAGAATTATTAGCTATATATATTTATGGCAATTGGAATGATATCTATTAGTGACGTACAAAGATGGTTTTATAATCAGTTAAGTTACAGATATTTATTTAAACCTGCTAAACAATAACGGGCTTAACCCTTAAAGTATCTAAAGTCGAACTTCCAGCCAACAACTGAAAGAAAATTTTATTTAAACTCAACGACTGCCGTTACTCAAGTTACTTTAAAAACAAACTAATCTTGAGGTATAGCCCATAAGCAGCTAGTTTAACAAGGAAGAGATGAAAAAGAACTCAGCCAATTAATTGTTGATTAGTTCATAAGAAATGTTTCTATAATGCGTTACCTAATAGTACCTAAGTAATAGAATCATTTTTCTAGAAGGCTAATAAATGAGTGCTAGATATTGAAACTCCCACAAACCCACGCAAAAAAGGAGATAAATTTTGCAACAGTTAGCTAGATGAACATTTGTTGAAACATACAGCCAATTAATAGTTAAGTAAATTCTGCTTTTATTTAACACCTATTCCTCCTGTATTTTCACAAAAAAAAAGCTAACATGTGATTTTATTGATTTGCAAAACTGGTTACTACAAACATTTATAATAAAGATTTTAGAAACACCTAAAATACTGTTGAAAAAACAAAAGAATAATATAAAACACCTGCATATGTTGCTTAAGTTTGAAGCTTGCCTTGCATATTGGACAATGAAATTCCCGCACACCAGAATGACGCAAACTGTGCAAATAAACAGAATTTGGAAGTTTTAATTTTTCTTTGCATACTGAACATTCAAGATTGGCATCTTTTATATGTGAGTGCTCAGTAAAACAATGTTCTTTCAAATCAGACTGGACCCGGAAGTTTTTAAAGCAGCAATCACACCTCCAATTCATTACCTATAAATCCATTTAAAAAAAAATAATAATATCTGTTGTATATAAATCTTGTCTCTAAACGTTTCTCCCAAATTAAGAAATTTAATAACTATTTTAATTCTTACTGCTTTATTTTGTTATCCACAGCAAAACTTACCTTTTTAAAAAAAAAAAAAATTATAATTTCATGTTTAAATTTATATCTTTCCGTTTTTTCATTGAATAATAATCAGTCTATTTGCATTAAATTTTTATGGAAGAAATTGCTGTTTGCCACAGTTAATTCTGAGGGATTCTTTAGCATTAGGTTAGGTTAGTTAGCAGCTCAGAAACAATTAAATTATAAAAGAAATTAAAGAAGAATAAATTAATTTAAAACTAGCATAATCTAATTAACTTTAACTTGTAAAGCTAAGCACGTTTTTGAATAAAATTATAAGCTATGCACAAACTTTCTAGAATTACTCACTATTACCTCTGTGTGTGTACGTATGTGTTTGGTAAGATGGCCAGGTTGTTTACATTGTAATCCACAATAAGGACATACAAAATTTCTTTCGTTGGTGTGTAAAGGCATATGTCTCCTCAAATCCCGATTCAACGCAAATTTACGACCACAGATTTCACATGCGAAACTACCATTCTTAAAATGCTTAACTGTTTTATGAACTCTGAGATTTTTCTTAGAAGATATCATCTTTCCACAAATTTCACACTCAACTGGAACCTTCTCTTTTGGAGCTGCAGGCTTTGCCTTCTTAGAAAGATTTTTTTTTTCTAGATTATACTTACTTGTATCTAATAACTGTTGATCAGCCTGCTGTTGAAATTGATTTATTTGTTCCAAAGCTGTAAATTGCATTGTAGTTTGAGGAGCTTCGGCTATAAATCGTTGTAAAGGGTTATCAAAAGAAGTGAATACTACCCCAGGCAAACTTTTAGATTTTGAATTATCCTGGTTGGGTGCAAAATTTGTTTTATCTAAATAAAAAACAATCCCAGACTCTTTTAGTGATTGAACCTCTTCAGCTGTTTGCTTTTCTTCATTGGCAGCATCCTGTTTTTCTTTAGCATTATCATGATTCATCAATAACTTCTCGGGTAGTTTAAGCGACTCCACTGCAACATCATTAAAATTGGCCATGGCTTGATTGTCACAAGTTATTTTTTTATCATTATTGCTTGAAACACTTGTAATGTTTTTATTTGAAAATCCTTCTAACTGATTATTCTCAGCAATTTCTCTTTGTTGCTCCACTGATGTCACTGACTGTGTCAATAATGCAGATGAAATACTAACATCCGACATTTCTGATACAATTTGAAATTTTGGTGCAATGATCTTTGGTTTTGCTGTAGAAAAAGTTGCAGGATTTGTTAAAGAAAGAACTGGTTTGTTGATATAAGTTTGATATTCTACAGTGTCATTTATGGGTTTGTTTAACCAGTACTCAGTGACAAGGTGTGGAAAGGCAGATGTTACGTGTTGTTCGGTCAGCCAACTGTCAAGCCACTTAACACGATAGCAACGTATTCCATTCTTAAATAAGAAATAAAAGAAGTCAAGATAACTCAAAACATAACAAGTATTAGCCTTCTTTTTTAAATTTTGTTTTTAACATTTTTAATATCCAGCGCTATTCAGTGTAAGGAAAGGAAAGCAAATCAATGTTAATTTAAATCAGGTGATCGTAAAATTTATATTTTACAGTTACTTTTTTAACAAATTTTTATTTTGACAAATCAAAATTCAAAATCAAAAATCAAAAAATTAAAAAGTATAAATGGAGAATTAAAGGTTTAAATTAATCAAAAGTAATTTCTCAAACTACTCAATCAATCAATTATTATCTTTCATTAGTGACAGAAAGAGTAAGATCGATGACACCACTGAGCAATGACCATTTACAAAAAAACTCAATAAGTATTTGTATAACTAAATAATCCGATTAAATATTTGAGTCTATTTTTCAAAAGGTTGGTTCCAAAGCTTTGAAATTCTGTCAATTAGTAACAAGATAACATTTTTTTTAAATCAATACAATATAAATCACAAAATTGAGATGTTGTAGATAATAAACAAATCAAATATTTTTACTAGGTGCCTAACATGTAAAATTATTTTTTCTATGGTTTGGTTACTTAACAGACAAATAAAAAAAGAATCGTATATATACCATGAAATTTGAAAATTTGAAAAAAATGAGAAATCTTTCATAAATAAAATTCCGCTAAAAACTCATTACTAGATGTTTTGCATATTAGCTAAAAAATATCTTTTGTACGTACCCCCATATTAGCTAAATATTTTGTTTTGAGTTCGCTTAATTTCATACAAAATTTTAAAAAGACTTTAAAATTTAATTGGAAAAACTTCTTCAAAATGTAAAAAAGAATTTTTAAACTAGAAATCTTATTTTCAGGCATTCTATTAACATATCCGCTTAATATCATGCAAAATTTAAAAAATCGAACATCATAAATCTATTAAAACCTACCTAATTACCAAAATATATTAAATCTGACTAAAAAAGCATTGGTAAAAGGCACTGATAACAATAAGGAATCAGAACTTTTGATACATGCTCAAATATAGTCATGGCAGATAAAATTTACAGAATTTCAGAAAACATTGTTACATATGAAAATAACTCAGATGTGCTTCAAATCCTGCTGTTTCTTTCCGTTGTTTTTGCTGCCTAGTAGGTCCGAAATGTTATTGCATCAAACACACTACCACCTTGCCATTAACTGCAGGTTAACGGCAAGCTGGTAGTGGACAATGTCCAGGCAAAATGAATATCTTTTTATATTCTGACCGGACGTGAAGAAATTTAGCCAGACACGATTTCAAAAATATAGCATGAAAAATTTACAAAATATTTATATAAATCTTTATATAAATATAAAGATTTGTATAAAATCTTTATATTTGTTTATATATTCTATCTATTGAATAAAATTACACAACTAACTTCAGTCTCCTAAAATAAAGTTTCTTTAAGAGATTCTGTACGGTAAATGTATACGGTAATTGTATACATAATAGCGTTATTATCTTTACATGTATTTTGGACATTTTTTGTCCATAAATAATTTTTTGTTAAAAAATCAAGGGTTGACTTATACACGAGGTTACGTATTTACACAATTTTCTATTGTGTCTAATATCTCAACAACAGTGTTACTTTTAATTTGCATTGCAAGACTAAGTCTGCAGGTAGGTCCTAAAATGTCAAGAAACAAGGCCATATTCAGAACTGTTGAAGTTTCTTTCAGCCGTTATAGTTGACCATTCAAAGTTTCCCTTGTTGCACTCACCTTACACTCATTAAATAAATTTTCAATATGACTAAAAAATATCTTATTTATCATAAATTTGATGCATAGCCTTCAAACGATGGTCAATCCGTCGGGTAACAAATACAAAATTTACCTAAAATGAAGATCTAACAAATCCTTAGAGTAAAGTGTAAAAAAGTGCCACGCATACCTTTGGTAAATCTATTATCAAAATTATGGCAACCAGTTATCCTCTTTTCACGTTGAAAAGAAACAAATTGAACAGAAAAGGCCCATCGCCTGATTACTACCATCTAACTCGTAAAAGAGCCAAGAAAACTCTTTTTTCCAACTTTCTAAACATTTTCGTGACACTGAACGAGACATCTTGTTCGAAAGAAAGAAGTGGAATAATTTGTCATCAATCGATTTCAAAATAAATGCTCTTCTCCATGTAGAATTTTAAAATACGGAAGCAATGCCAAAATGGTAGCCATTTACAAACAAAGTGTTCACCTCATGACCCAAGTTGCATTCTTTTTTTGTAGACATGAAATAAAAAGATTATTTTTACAAAAGATTTCTCAGTGAAATTCCGCTCAAGAACATATATCATATGTATTTCTGAAGAAAACTAAATACAAAAACCAGAAAATCAAAATTTTACTGAAAAATGTCTTGGCAAAAAAAGTATTTTGATTTGCTTTTTCAGGTCATCTGCAAATTTGGCCAGACAATGTCTGATGTCTGGCGGTTATTTCGAACCCTGTACATAAACTTAATCGAAATCAACAACAGCATGGCAAATTTCTCTCCAGTATTTGTCAAGAACATGCTGGCCAACCTGATACTCTTCTTTTACTCACTTTCCTCTAGCTGTCACCATTTCAACCTTCTTGCGAGAGGAGGCACGCCATTTCTCATGTTGCAAATGCGAGTCTCGTGGACACTTTTTTCGTCCTTTAAAATTTTTATAAAGCTCCAGAATGAAGGATGTCATACTCCTTCAACTTCGCTCTACCTCCAATGGAAGTTTTCAACATAGTTGTTTTAGCGAAACTCCTTGAAACGGTTAAAAACATTCCAGCAATACGGTGGAAAATTTGCCTCAGAGTGTAACCATGATTGTTCAAAATAGTTCAAAATGCCAAACGCCTTCTCTGAATTGAAAAAAAGTATCCGTATTTTTTCCTTGCCAAATCGATAAAAATTTAACACTTGCGTTTTGAAAATACGTACTTACTTTACATGTATAAATTCTACCTTTGGAGAATTTTCAAAATTATCCACTCGTATTAATTCCAAGAAGAACTTATGAATATGCATTGATTCAACTATTTTAAAGTGGCGTGTCAAAAATAGAAATAGGTTGCTTACGTTATCACAAGCATAAGCGTAGATAGTGGTAACATCTACACATCATCTACACAATGGCAACACAAAAGTCTCATGTATGTGTCAATCAATGACACAAATGTTTTATTCATCTAAACTTCATCAACACTCGTGCATAGGCTACCTACACTTACGTGTAGGTCTATTACACTTATGGATGGATAATCAACATTTATGCGTAGGCAATATATACTTATGCGTAGGCTATCTACACTCATGTGTAGGCAATCTACACTTATATGTAGGTCATCTATACTTATGTGAATGTAATCTACACTTGAGTGTAGACCATTATAAGCAATATTAACATCATGGTTTTTATTCAATCTGTACTATTGAATTTTTTTTATAGCTGTTGAGAGCACCCAGAAGGAATTGAAGTTTTTACAGTGCAGGAAATCGACTTAAATCTGAAGAAAATGAAATAAAAAATGCGTCAAACAAAAAAATTTAAAAAAGGTTTGGTGACTAAATATAACTAATATGCCTAGATTTATGATTTCAATTTAATCTAAAAACTTTCAAAACATAATTTTTTTTCTATTTTGTAAGTTTCTTTGAAAACAAAGGGAAATATATGATAGAAGGGAAATATACGATATAGCGGGAAATATAAGATAGAAGGTAAATGGGAAAGATATGACAGAAGGAAAATGGATAATTTTTGAATGTTTTTACTTACAATTTAAATGAAAAATTAATTAAATCTTTTAAGCTACATCGCTTTAAAATACCTTTAGATGAATATGTTTGAAAGTTATTGTCTAAAATATGTCCTTCATTTTATGGATGATAATTGGCCTTTGTCAGAAAACCCATAGGAACCCTGCTAAAGTCCTGAAAAATACAGTTTCTTCAACTTCGCTAAAGTTTAAGACTCCCTAAATATTAACTGTTCTTTTTAAGAGATAAAGGAAATAAAATATCAAAGCTGGAAATTTTAAACTAGTTATGTGCTGTTCAATTTAAAATTAACCTACACCAGGGAAAATTTGTGAAAGAATTAAGTTTAAAATTCAGAAACAAATAAACAAGAAGCATAAGAGTCAACATATCAGCAATGTGTTTGGTGCATATTTAATCTACACACTACTGTAGACTACATAAACATAAGTGTAGATGACTTAAAGGTAAGTAAACAGTGCCTGCACGTAAGTGTAGATAGCCTACCCATAAGTGTAAATGGCCTAAATATAAATGCAGATGGCCTACACATAAGTGTAGTAGACCTACACATAAGTTTAGATAGCAGGCTTTGTCTTGGAAATTATACCTTGCATATGACTCCATATGCCTTATTTTAAAATGGCGTATGACAAACACAGTAGGTCAGTAACGCAGAGCAGGTGTACAGTCGCACGCCTGAAATTTTTTTTTTTTTTATGTTCCAAGTGGTGAAATGAATGAACTAATCATTGTTTACTGTTATGATTGTTTCATTACACCCAACTATCTAATGTTGTTAGCAAAGCGTGACATTTATCAGGGTTCGAATTAACGATTAGCTATTAGCAAATAAGTTTTAGATATTAGCAAATCAAAAAATATAAAATTGATTGAAAAGCGAGTCAAGTTTTTTTCAAGTTTTAATATGTTTTTACTTTGTGAGTTTGCTTATTTTATTTCTTTACATTGATAAAGTTTTTTATTCAACCAATTCATTTGTAGCTTAAAGTTTATCTTCGTCTTCTTGGAACAGTTCGATAATTCTTTTTATAAATAACCTTTTTCAGAGATTATTTTAATATATATATAAATACACGTGATACTTCTCTTGCTATTAAAAACAGAAATTTTTTACTTCATTCTTTACAAGAATTCACAAAATAAAATCTCACAATGTTTAAAATTTACCATAAGCAAATGATAAAAATTATGCTAGTAAATTTTTCTTTGTTCCAACTACTTGATCATCAATTTATATAACACACTTTATTCGCTTATTCCCACTTTACCCACACACTTTATTAGTAGCGTTTTTTGTAGTATTAATCATTTTAGTGAATACATTTTTTCACATAAAAACATCGTTTTTAATCCACAGATTATTTTATATTTGTGGTCTTGGATACGCATTAAATAAGCGTAATTATAAGTGAAACTCAAATTGTTTAAATCTTAAGCAGTTGGGGTGTTAAATACTATTATTTTATCATATTAATGACCCACTTCTTATTTATACCAGTGGTTATGTGAGTTAATCTTTTGTGGAATATTTTCTTGTAACGATTATACTAAAATATATAAATATAATTAGGAGGGGCATATATACGGCATAATTTCATTCTAACGTTTTTACTAAATGAAAACTGTTTTGATTATTCTTGATTTATTCTTTAAGTAAAATAAACATACTTTCATCCTACCCATAACAACGCATTAAACTACAAAAAACATGCATCTCAATAAAATTATAAAAACTTATTTATATTCAACATTAAAAGTTTAAATGTATTTTTGTAAAATATAAAATTAAATTTTTGAGAATTTCAAAGTACAGGCGTGTGGCCTCTTATAAGACTTAGTAAAATAACGATTTTGTTAATGCTACCCAGGGGGGAATTGTCCAGAGGAGTTCATTGAGGTGAATTCTCCTGGAGCCGAATATATCAACACAATATAATACAGTTTTACAGCAATAGTTATTTTCTAAACTTCATTAGTTATGATGCAGCTCATAATTTGCAAGGTGCTCCAACATGCAAATACATAAACACACAAAAAATAGAGAGAATGGTTGGTCGATATTAAATAAAATGATTATACTAAAGTTTTTGTGGTTTTAACAGGGCTGGTAGTTCATGAATAATTAATGGTTAGGTTAAATTGAAGTAATTATAACTTAATAGTTGCTAAGAAACAAAGTGAAATCGTAGACAAAACAAAGTGTTTATTCATTGTGCAGTAACGATATTAGCTGTATATATGGTAAACCACACAACAGCAACTACAATATGTGTTTTCATCATGAAACTGTATACATATACAAATTAGTAGAAAATATTTTTCTTTTTTTTGAGGCTTACAATTCAGACAAGCCAGGCATACGGGATCCCGTACACCTCAATTGATCATAGCGTATGCGGGAGCATGCTCGTACAGCTGTACACCATTCATGATAAGGCCTGGATAGCTTACACATAAGCGTCGATGAAGTGTAGATGATCAAAACAAACATGAAACTGTTGCATTGCACATTTCCATTGCAATTTTCTATTAACTCCTTTCAGAGGTTCAACGTTTCTTCATCATCAGTTTCTTCTGTCATTTCATCTTCATTATTAATATCCACTTCTATTTCTTGATCCGATTCATTACAACTGAAATTCAGTTTTTTTCTTTTTCTGTACTTCTTTTACATTTTAGCTTTCTTCTCTCCTTTAATTTGCTTTGCTTCTTCTCATTCATTCTTTTTCTATTCCGTATCTTGCTTTTGTCAAACTATTTCGTCTTGCTTTTTCTTTCTAAAATTTTCATCTTGTTTTTCTTCATCAGCCATAAGTTCTAATAAATACTGTTTTTGTCTGTTATTAGCTTTGTTTTGAAGTACATCGTCTGGTCTTTATCACCCTTATATTTTTCTAAAATTAATTTTCAAAGTAAACCGGTGTTGCAGGCGCATCTTGTAAGCACCAGCCAGGAATCTACATTTTACTAAGCACTTGTGGCAGTTGAGCACCTAATTTAAAGCATACACACTCTGGAGTAGATACTATAACACTGTTTACCCTTGGGAGACTGGATTTTGGTGTCAAATACTAATGGTACTGGCAACTTCAAACTCAACATTAGCAGTTGCAATGGCTACTGGAATGACAGGTTCTGAACATAGCTTGTTTGGTTTTTCCACTGCTCGAGCTAAGTCTTGCATCACATCATTAGGCTTTCCAAGCTTAATCCACACTTCGTATCTTTTAAGCAACTTCTCATTTAATTGTTTTTTTGGGAATTTACTTCTATCCACGGGACATATCCCTGCGACACGGAAACCAGCACTAGGATTAGAATCCGACAATTCTTTATGCCAGATATCGGATACCATGTTAGCAAAAACAGACTTCTGAATCGGAACTTTAGGACACCACGGAATTAAAAGTAGAGGCCTGACAGTAATCTGTTTGGTGAACAAAGAAAACCACTAAGTAAATATCTCTGTGGTCATCCAGCCACTGTCAGAGATGCCATAAATTGTACCTGGCAAAGCACTCCCGTCTCCATGTAGTCTGAAAAATTTTCACAGTAAATAACCTAAAGCTCAAGAACTTTACCAACTGCACTACATGCTGTCATAAGTCACCTTATATACAAACAAACTTACATCGCTGGGGAAGCCACTTTCATCATAATTCCAAACCTGTTCTGCACTTAGAATATTTTTGGTAATGATCTGTTCTATGACATCATAGAAGTCATAAATAAAGAATGGGTTAGCAGAACTAATTATATTGGCTTTTTTAAATGATAGTGAACTATGTGCCATGAAGGCAGTCATCCAATCCTTTCCTGGGTGATTGTCTGTAAAGGCATTTTCAATGTAAATAAATATACTTGGTTAACTACTAACATTAATTTAATGATTCCTAAGGGTGATTAGTATAATTATGTGTCTGTAAACATGTAATAATGCACACTGTTCATTAAATGTATCTAAACTCATTACATCTCCCCTTCTTGAAAGTTTCTTTATCTGAAGTTTAATTTTATTCCTTGAAACATTGTGGTGTCTTTAGGAGGCCTCTGCATCGTGTATGTTTATCCTTTGTTTGTGGTTGTATGTGTGCTGGAGTTTCTTCTGGGATATGTCTTCCATTGTCAA
>JAUZNK010055062.1:0-15499 GCA_035046665.1 Euphysa ruthae
ATGAGTGTATCCTGAAAATTTCAAGACAAACATATTATCCATTCATATTTAATTTATCGCATAAAATGAAAGAAAAGAACAACTTGAGCAAAAAAAAGCAATAAAAATTTTGTTAAAATATCACGTTAAAAGTTAAGATTGGCTTATCAGTGATCGGTTGAATCAGACCATTTTTTGAGTTTCTTTATGGAATCCAGTGATTTGCGTTCCATTATTTGTTTTTGATCGTTTGTAAAGCTTTTTGAGGACCCATAACAATACTAGATTTTTCCATAACTAAAGTTTTATATACCTTCTTTATCATAATCGAAATGACAGAGTGGACTCCGATCTCAAGGGTCTTTCTTCCTACAAATGCGCGTTTCGGGCAACGAGGCCACACGATATTGTTTAAAGAATCATTCCAGTTTTGTGTATTACCATGTAGACACTTTAGCGCTCTTCATCTCTCAGTAAAGTTTGATTTCAGGCTCCTCTTTAAGTACTAGGTGGTGTGAGAGAGAACGTATATTTTTTTAAAGTGAGGTCAATAAACTCATACGCAGAGTGGGTGATTTCTTGATTTGAACGCGGAACCTTACTTTAGGGAGTAAGATGTGTTACCAACTGAGTTATCCGGGTACATCTTGTGCTATCTTGAAAAAATACAGTCAAACAATAAACAACATTTTCTTTTCCGTGGAGGATGTTTGAAGAACGTAAATAGCTGTATCTTTTAGGGAAAGGATCTAATGTTTTTAGCAACAAAAATTTCGGAAATTTTTTTTGCCTTGGTTTGATAAATAGGATCTCAAAACTTACCTAAAAAAACCAAAATTTGATGAGAGATTTGAAATCTATGATAAATTTTGCATAAAAAGGGGTGTATTTGAAACAAACGTAAAGAAAATTTTTTTTTTAAATTTTTACTTTAGTGTAACGCGTGGTGTCATTTTTAAGTTTTTCAGTTTTTGTTTAAGTAGCATAATTTCTTATGATGACAATTAAAATAATATTACTATAATAAAAAATCAAGATAGCAGGTTTGGCTATGAAGAATTAAATAGAGTGGTGTGGCCCCTTCTTTAAAAAATATCGGCCTTAATTCATTAACTTTTAATAAAATTCATTGTTGTCATCCCCTTCCCTCTAAAAAAAATCTAGGCTATTTTCAACTAGATCAAAATCTTTATCATTTTCATCATTTCTCATGATTGGGCGTGCCGGAAATTTACTTGATTAATGGATGTTTCTAGATTGACTATGGTTGATAAATTGACAATTATTACTTTGAATGTTAGGGAGCAGAAGAGAAAAAAAATGAAAATACTCAGCTTTTAATTTTAATTTTTTCATATTATAATATCTAAATCAAGTACAATAAATTTTTTTAAGCTATAGGATGCCTTCTTGCAAGCTATTCACGTACGGCAAGCTCTCCATGTTGATGCGTCCGATTTTTTTGCCTTGGCTGACAAATGGATATTGACCAGAAAATTTATAGCCAAGCTTCTGCCGTTTACAAACTGAAACAATCAACATAATAAATGCGTTTTCATTAATGACAACACAATATACTACTACATTCTTTCTATACTACATAATTCATTCATTGAATAAACAGACAAGGAATGTATCAATTAGTAATAGAACTAAATAACAAATTTGCTATTATACAATTTTAAATAAGCATGTGAACAACGACAAGGTTTCTTCCCACACTTGAAAAACACAGGATTTGCGATCAAATCAATGACCCATAACACACACACACCAGCCAATTCGATGGTATGAGTTCGAATCTCTCCACTATCAAAACTTTCTCAATTTATTTATTTCAAATTATAACTGCCCATTTAAAAAAACTTGATGAACCACAAAGGTTCAAAAAAACTCCTTGATCGAAAATCGAACTCAAATTTTGAGTAAAAAATTACAGTAATTAGATTAACCGTAATTTAATTTAATCAAGTATTCAACACAGCTGATAGTCTGATATTTAAATAAAAATTCGATTACAATTAACATAGTAGTGCACAGGAAGTTGAACTTTCTGCTGGAAGGTGAAAAGTTTATGAGGGTGAGCAATAGATGTAAAAACTCACTTGGGGCAAAAAAAATTCAAAATGCCAAATGGGTTCTCTTCCGAGTGATCATAGAAAGAATTTTACACTTTTGTAGGACCAGAAACACTGTCCACACTCGCCTGGGTCACCTTTAGGACCACAAGCACTGGTAGGTCCACGCTTACAGGGTTTTCCTTTATGACAAAAAGGTCTCCTTCAGGCCTCGTTTGTTTATAGTGCCATCAGGCTCAATATCATGTCCAAATACGTTCATCATTTCTTAAATCTCTGTTGCGTTTGGGTATATGAGCTTCCACTCCCCGCATCTAAATCGCAAACGTGGATAGATATGTATGGGAGATAGATCAACTATTAGGCGTCTATATTGTTCACCGGTCGCATCGCTGTAGATTTCCATAAAGTGATCTAAAAACGGTAATTTGACAACCTAAGTTGTGGACTGTTTTTTTGTCGGCTGGGAACCAAAAGAGACACATGCAGTCCATTTGTAAATGCTGGCACAATGCATCTTCACTTACACAACACCAATGAGAAACTAGGATGAGTGTAGTGTTGACCAGGTGGCCAAAATACTTTGACTACTTTACCTCTTCTTTCAGAACATTCACAATGAAAGTGTTCTTCTTTTTTGGGTTGAACTCGATTGGCTCTTCGGGAATAGCAGTGCAAGTGGTAATCGGAAGGCGTCGGGCTTTGAATGCGGTTATGATTTTGCAATTAACTGGTTAGTCCGGCTGGTAAACACTTCATATTTTGACTGCGGGTTGAGTCAAAGGTCTTGAATGAACATTGTTTTACCACACATTGTCGGTCCAAATATGAAAATCCTCGCTAGATGCGATGGTAGACAAGTATCTAATACCCAGAATTTCATTTGAATGCTAATTTTATGTAAGCTTATGTATACATTAAAATAAAAGTTTCAAATGAGTACCAATACATTGAAAAAGTCACGTGCTCTCATGGCCAATTATATCGTAGATTTTTTGGAAGCAGCAGTGAACAATGTTTCCAAACCACACACGCAAGCGCATTCAACTTGATCAAATATAAGTTATCTTAAGAAAAAGCAGGACAAAATAATAATTCGCCATGAACTTTAAAGTGTGGAGTGAGTAAGTACTTATTTGAATCGGCATTCACAAAACGAAAAGAGTCCCAGTAAAGCTTACTACTGTTACCAAAAGCTGCCACTCTCTTCATCGCTATTATCAAGCAGGCGGAGCATTGCCTCAATACGTGCAAGGAGGCACAGGCTTTTTTGGAAATCTATTGGGTGGAATCTATGGCGTATGGGAGTTGCTATAATGAAAAGCGTTGCTAGGGCTGCACTGCCAATGGCTCTTACCACGAAGGGCCACTAAAAGAGAGATTGAAGGCTGTCGCTCAAACAGCAATCACCAAGGAAAACCTTGGTGACTGCTGTTTGACTGAATCTTGGACGTGCTGGACTTACCGTTGTGTGTCAGATTCCGTGAGTAAGTTACCATAAATCCCTGTTAGACATTCCCGATTCTTACGTCAAATATAACACTGAAATGGAAGCCGTTCATGAAAAGAGCAATCTTAACACTCATCCACACGTGCTCACAGGCTTGTGGGTGATGCCTCCAACACAGACTGATATAATCAGAACTTATCCCAAACCCGTAGAAATTAAAGGTGACCTAGATCATACAAACAAGCTACGTTTAGAAATGGGCCCCTAGATGTCGAGGTAAAATTTAAATTTATGGTCATGAGCACTGTAAGAAGTATCATAGCTGGTGATAAATTAGCGCTGGCCAATCTATTTGCACACGCTCTGTTTAGAAAAGTTGCTCTAACCAATAGATATGATTGAGCCATGAACCTTGACGAGCAGCGATACCCTTATCAAGCGATGCTACTCACGCTATTACCAAAAAACAAGAACTGGAGTGAGAGTGATGCTGGTTAGTTCGAAGGATGGCACCCAGAAACCGCGACACGTTTCGAGACTAAAGGTGAAGCCAATACGGAATTTATTGCTCTCGTGGTAACATAGGCAGCTGTTAATGCTGCAACAACAGTAACTGTCACGTTCCGCCACTCCTGGGGATGATAGGACAAAAACAGTTGCTACAGAACAGTATGGTCCTTTGGTTGTCCTTAATTCGAGCAATGCGATGGCTGGAGCCCCTATTATAATCAAATCTGTGCCCTCCCTCGACTATATGTAAAGGTTGATGTCTTCATCTGCAAAGTTATATTCATCCATGAATGGGTTAGACCCAGGAAATAGTTGATCGATATCTTCATCCATGAAGGTATATTCATTCATGATGGATATATATAAATATCACGATCAACCCTAGTCAGACAAGTCTCTAAATAGAAATTTAACCAATTCACACATCACACAGGCAAAGTCTCTAAGCTTACGCTTCTCAGTATCTATCAATTTTCAAAATTCAACGCAATCAGAATCGCACGGCCTACAAAGCAGGGTCACGGACTTAGTCCCTACATCACATAGCCTACACAGAACTGGTGTTGTTCTACCAAGACCTAGCTGCTGGCGATGTGTGTCACAATATAAGTCGACACATTTTTGAGGCATACTTTTAAGGTATTAACATTCAACCACCGGCATCTATGATCTGCCTTCATCGTTTGGTATAACCTGACGCATCTCTAAATAAAATACATTAATATTTGCTAATTGTTTATGTACATGAGGAAAATTGGCTTAAAAACGTCTCCATGCTCCACGTATGAAAAGCCCTCTATGAAAATCTCTATGAAAAGAATGACCATTAGTTCTAGGAAAAACAAAAGAACTCCCAAGAACAAAAAAATTTTTAATAAGCAGGTGAATAACGTTAGTTATTAGCTAACCGTGTTCGATAAGTAGAAATTAGAAATATCATAAGGTTGTTGTAAACCACTTTAAACATCTTGAAAAAAAAGATTTGGAAGCAAAGGTTAAGAAATAATTGACAAAGGAATCAATTCTGTATGGGAAGAAGAAACCACCAAAGAAGGAACTGATGAAGAAGAATTTCTTGGAAAGTCAACTGACAAAGAAGCCACATTAGAGGCGATTAACGAAAAAAAAACATGAATTACTTAGTGTTTTCACTTTATACTGCACTGACTTAAACAAATTTGAAACTGGTTTATTATCATTAACAGTTGAAGTCTTAACTTATATCCTTTTGTTTACTACAATGTTAGTATTAACAGGTATAAGTTTACGTCTACTTTTGTCTTCTTTTGAAGACAAATTAAGGAACAGTAATGGAACATAATGATTATAGTTAAAGAAACTAGAACCAGACAAGAAATCATCTCGACAAAATAATAAATTCAATGGTTCTTTAAAAATAAACTTGAATGAGGTTCGACAATTTCCGTAAATAAATGATGATTGTGCTTGATTTTCGATTTTTGACTATAAACTTTTCAATTATGAAGAAGATCTGAAAGAAAAAAGAAATGTGTTTGATCCCCATGCTGTAGCCATTATTTGAGGAAACTTTGCCTTTGGACATACCTTAACGTCTTTGGCTTCTTTTTTGAAATTTTTATCTTTACTTAAAACATCAGTACGCTTTCGAGTACTGGGTAAAAGGGTCAACCACGGTGCTGGGTATAGTTTCGAAATTCCTGTCGAAAAGTTTTTTTTTTAACTGTTTTTTGTTGATACTATATAATTATTGACTATAACCTCAAGGATAGTGACCTTTGTACTCTAAGATGGCTTAATAATCTTTTACTCTGCTTATGTGTGATATCCGTGCTGGTATACTTTTTTGTAGGATCAGTCACTTATGATTAGACTGCCTAATCACCAGTTTCTATAGTATTAAAAATGGACTCACAGCGGCTCGTGTGTTATACTTGCGACCATTATCTACTAAATTTTATAAATATGTATAAGGCGGTATTTTCCTAATTTTTTTTTTATTGTCAGTGAACTGTCATCTATTAACCTTGTATAATAGTTAACTACCCTATAATATGTCATGTTAGAAAAAAGTTTTTAATATCACATTATAATTATCCTGCCATTACGCTGGACCATCATTTTATTGTAGCACCCAGGTAATGCGAGTCAATCAGAAGACTTTTTAAGCTATAGTTTTTATTATAAAGACTTCAATGTTCAGTCTTGATAGATATTTAGATATCCTATGAAACCATAAAAACCCCATAAATAGTTATGCTTATTTTCATTAGTATCAGGGTTTAATCTTTGATATAAATATCAAGCTTATTTTGTGGAGCTGTGGTCTAGTGGTTAGCACTTTGAGCTACAAGACAGAATCCACATTTAACTGTGTTCGATTATGAGCCTTTTAATTTGAAAGATCTGAATAATCTTATCATTGAAACGGGCAGTGGCTCAATTTAAAGCTCCCATTTGTGCTACTGCAACAATCGATAATAATTTTTTTCGCTCTCGAACACCATGAAATTTCCCACTACAATGCAATATTATTGGAAAACGCCTACCACTATAAATCTATACCACTAGGCACACCGCCTGAAATATAAGTACTATGCCTGACAAAAGTCAGGTTAATATGTTTGAATATCCCTTTTCAATACAGATGTAAGACCAAGCACATAAATAAATGAGGACCATTTTTGGTCAACAATTATTTTGAGCTTCTTTAATGACAGCATCATCTGCCAAGAGATCAGCATCAACCGTTGAAAAAGAATGAAAAACAGAAAAACTGCTTTTAGAAAAAAATATAACTTACCTTAATACTTTTATTTTCCTCATAAAAATTAGAATTTAGTGATAACTCTATGTAAGTTAAGCACCTCAGTTCTTCAACCAAAGAATTATTTCCTACTAGCGTGAGTGATGCTGAGCTATGCAAACAATTGCCAGACGCTTCAAACCTATATTTAAAAAAAACTTGTATACGTATATTCAACTCTTGATTCTGAGATTATGTTAAAGTGGTTTCCATAGAAAAAATACAAGTGTTTGATGAAAATTTGAAAACAAATTTTAAAACCTCATTCTAACCAAAATTTGATGCTCTTTAAGGTGGTGAAAAGTTTTTTTATCTAATTTTTTATAGATTTTGGGATATTAAACCTTTTAGTGAGGTATGTAGACAAAAAAATTCCTTGACAACGCCCTAACAACCATTTATGGGCACTAAATATACTACTTTAACCCCTTCAAAAGTCCATTTTATCCAAATTCTATAACTTATAATCTTATTACCGTATCTGAACTGTAAAATACACTTCTCTTAGCAGGCAATGTATTGTAGGATGAGTTTATAAATGGTTATAACAAAGTTTCCTCCAAAGAGTGAAGTTAAACTATTCTGATAAGAAGAATTTATTTGATTTTATATTCAGTTTATTGTTTTGTCAATAGTAAATAGGAAATAACAGGAACCATTTGAAAGGGAAGAAACGTAACCAAGTAGCATGTAAAAAGAAAGAAGATAATCTTCAACTAAAAGTCAGTACAGAGAGAAAATTGAAGCAAAAAAAATGGGAAAATAAGCAAAAATAATTATTGTTATGAAGCTAACGGTTATAACATCATAATAAACTGCAAACTGTTACAGACATTTCCCCCAGACTTTCTTTCATTTCCAAAATGTGATTCAAGAAATGTTGTGATAGTAATGAAATTCAAGGTTAAAAAAAGTTTGTTATTAAAATTCAGATTGTCGCTGCTTTCCGAGAAGTTGTTAGGGGGTAAAAATCATTAGTAGGTGCTTCCTTGGGTACGAATATGTTTTCTATTGGATATCATGATAGCATTTCTAAGTCATTACACAGATCCTATGAAAAAGCCACAAAGAAAAGCATGCAAAAAGCTGCTGAGCAAATCATGAAGAGTTCAATATATGAATCCACTTATCCATATCCATCATGCTGTATACACTTGGCAGAAACGTGGATTTAATACTACGAGTGAAATATTGTCATAGAAATGAACAGTCGAAAGTGCGTTAATTAATGTCCATGTTTTGTCAAAATATTGCAAAAAATATGCGATCTATGGTGCATTAAAAAAATAGACACTTTTCAGTTGTAGCAGCCATTGAAAATTTATACACATATATGACAAAATTTTTTTTCTAGCATCATATTAAATATGCGCAACATAGAAATTTCTTGAAAATTTCTCGATTTCTTGAAAAGTATAAGATTTTCTTTTTAGACCAAATCCAAAAAGTTTTGGGGCCCATGATATAGGGTTGATAACATTTCCAAAGAGCAAAAAAGTGAAAACCGAAATAAAGCATCCTTTTCACAGATTCTAAACATGATTTATTGAGAAAAACCAAAAAATTTCGTTATTGGACCAAACTTGACATAATTTAAGTAAACTTTTTAAAATTTTCAAAATAGCAGAAATGTAAAGGAAATCATAATTAATATTTCTTTCATCCAAATAAGTCATAAGTGGAAAATAATTTCTCAAGGAAAATGGAATAACAATATTTTGAGAACAAATTTAATAAGTCTATTGGCCTTAGAATGAAAGATTTTTGACATAATTATTGGCATCCCCTCATTATTATTATTTTGACAACTCCTATTGTTTTCAGATGTATGGAATGATTTGTCTTAGTGTGGTGTAAACAATAAAATATCTCTGTATGAAGTGCTAATGATCTCGATCACCCTGGACATAACACTACGTACCAAGTCAATGCAAGCACAGAATTAGCAATCTGATACACTGCCTCTGGAGAACCACCATGCTGCAGTAGCATTTGATATATTAATCCAATTATTTCAAATTGATAATTTTGTTAGTTTTAAAGACAATTAAGTTATTGAGAAAATGGAAATAACCAAAAGAACGACCAGGAGAACACTATGTAAATTTACGGATCTTTCTGGGTTTTTCAGGGAGGCTAATAAAAACGCCCAGCGTTTATAAAAGAAACAAGTAAAGCTTTACCCTCGATAAGACTGTGATGATTTAAATTTTTGGTATGCGCCAATGTTGAACACAGCTCTCAAATTTTTGAAGTAAGCAATTTTTTATCTAAAATTTTAAAAATTGATTTTTACTATTTAAGAGATTTAGGCTGATGAGGTAACCATTGCTTTAGATGTTGTATAATATTCTTAAATAATCTTAAATATTATAATGTCAAATCTCTGAGATAAGAACTTTTTATTTTTAAGTTACATCCATGCTTATCATCAAATTTCAGCACTGAAAATTTGGACTGTGTCCAGTCCCTATGACATCAAAAATAGAAAAGGCATTTCACGTCTAAGTTACTAAGTATACTTGAAACAATATTTAAAATTAAGTGATATTTTTAAACATACTCTGTAATACCGGCATAATAAAAGTGCATATTTCTATGGTTAGTTTGCTAAAGATAAATAAAAATTCCATTTTAAAATTAATGAGACTTTTTGGCTAAATTTAAAAATTTCCTAGGGCTAAAATATAGTCTAGGTCAAATTTCATTCATGTGTAAAGGTATGTAATTGAAATTCTATAAGTAGATTGTATTCTTCGATCAATAGAGATTAGAAAAAAAAAGAGTAAAAAGGGACAAAATTAGGCTACCACAATATTTTCGGCGAAAAATATTTTTAGCGATAACTGTAGTAATGTTTGACGAGCCGCTCTTGATTGGAAACTTTTCTAAAAATTTTTCTAAATTGATTTATATAAGAATCACACACAATATGATAAGTTTTCGCCTGAAAAGCTTATCAAGTTGAAAAGTTAATTGCATTTATTCCTCAAGATGGCAGGAACAATTAAAAAATGCAAAATATTCAAATTGAAGAAACTTCTTCTGCTCTAATATATTTAACAAATAAAATTTTTCTCATGATAGAATAAATGTATTATTACAAAAGGTTACTGTAAAAATCAATAAATCACAAATTTGAAATAGCACAGCAGTGCAAAACAAATTAAACTTGAGTTAGGTGCTTCCTGAAATATAGGGATGAACTGGTCTCTAAAGAATATGCAGCCTTCAAGAATATTTTCATCTTTTTTTGTGAGCAATTAAACAAAAAAAAAAAGAAATTAATGTAAAATGTTGTAGGGAAAACTTCTCAGAAATAAAAGAAAAATGGCAAAATATTGAATAATATAGAAGAAATGGGTGGACTAATAACTACCAACATTTCATAATGTAGATGGAAACATAAAAATCAATTCCATATATTTGAAGAACAGCAAAATTCCTTTTTAGTCTAGATCAAACATTGCCAACCTTTAATAGTGCATTAATATTCTAAAGCTTCTACAAAGTGGAGGAGCATTAAAAAGTACAAAACTTAGTAAAAATGATACCACGATAAAATTTTGAAACACCATATAAGTTCAAAGAAATTTTGACAAAAACATTAGTAGGAAAAACTAAATCTAAAATATTTAGACATCACTGAAAAAACTCAGAATTTGATCCAAAAGTGAATTCAAAATGTGCATGATGCAAAAGGCTTAAAAATTCTACAAAAACATTTCATAATTTAGAAAAACAGCATCAAAAACTTTCTAATGTAAAAATAAAATTCAAACATCATTTAAAATAGAAGTCTACTTTGATCACAATCCAATCCCTCAATTTATATATATATTTTTAAGCATACATCTTTTATAAATTTCCTAAAAAACTTTACTTTTTCAGTTTATTACTTCGATACTGGTGAAATTGATGATCCAGAAAATTATCAAAATATATTTAATTACACCAATTTTTTAATGAAGCATATTCAGGAAATATGGCTAATAAAACTTCCAAGTCAAAATGAAAATTTTAAAATTAAAGTCACAATACCAATAGGCCCAGAAAATATTTGAAAAAATGCACCTTTGAGGCAATGAAAAAGATACTGGAAAATTTGAAAAAAAAATTTTTTTAAATAATTACATGAAATTATAAAAAATCAAAAATCGGTGTCAACAAAATCAGTATCAAAAAGTCAACAAAGCTAAAAGTCAAAAAATTTGCCGAGCATACAATGTTTCAAAAGAGAAAAAATTTTTCACAAAAATATTTGGCAAAACCATCAGGCAAAAAAAAGTGTATTTGCAACTGAAAAAAAAAAATACATCCACCTGCAAAATCTTCATTAATGGTACTGTTGAATTGTTTGTTTGAATGTTGACTCCGTATTTAATATTTCCCTGGTCTTGAGCTTTTTTCCACAATATTACTTGTCTACTAATAATTAAACAGAGCAGACGATAAACACATTTCATATATCAAAAAATTTCAATGACACACATGAGCAAGTTGAATCAGTATTTTTCTTTTAGTTTTTCCAGGCTGTTTCTTTCGTGCCAATGGACCATTTTAGGTTAGACAAGATTATATATTCAAAAAGTGTGTCAAGCCGCGAAATCAAAAAGGACATTAAAAAAACCATTTCATTTTCTATAAAACTTTCAAAATGAAAATTTCTTGTACATTTTAAAATTAAAGCCACAATACCAATAGGATTTAAAAAAAAAAAAAAAAAAAAAAAAGCACATTTAAGGCATTAAGACGAAGATAAAAATGCTGGTAAATTTTTAAGACAAAAGTTTATAAAAAGATTTATATCAATTTATATCAAATTATAAAAAACCAGTTTTAAAAAGTCTACAAAGCATGCTAAAAGTCAAAAAATTTGCCGAGCATGCAATGTGAGAAAAAAATTTTCACAAAAAAAATTGGCAAAACCATCAGGCAACAAAAAGTGTCAACCCTGAATTTAAAATAAGACAGTCTTGTAAAAATGTTTTGAAAACCCAAGCAAAATATATTCAGAAAAATGTATTTAAAAATCTCATGAGAACGCCATAATAAAAAAAACAAAATATAATCTTCTAGGAAAGATATTTGCAACTGCAACGAGGAAAAGAATACATCCACCTGCAATATCTTCATTAATGGTACTGTTGAATTGTTTGTTTGAATGCTGATTCCATATTCGTATTTCCCTAATCTTGAGCTTTTTTCCACAATATTACTTGATTACCAACAATTTAACAGAGCAGAAGATAAACTCATTTCATATATCAAAAAATTTTAATCAACATATTAGCAGGCTGAATCAATATTTTTTTTTATTTTTTCCAGGCAGTTTCTTTCATGCCAATGGACCAATTTAGGCTAGATAAGACTACAACATATTAAAAAGTTTGTCAAGTCGCATAATAAAACAGGACATAATTAAAACCATTTTCTATAAAATTTGAGTTTTTCAGTTCATTACTGATGAAATTGATAATTCAGAAACTTATCAAAATACATTTAATTCCGCTAATTTTTTCATTACATACATTCAGGACATGTGGCTAACAAAAATTCCAAGTCAAAATGAAAATTTCTAGCACATTTTAAAATAAAAACCACGATACAAATAGGATCAAAAAATATTTGAAAATGAACCTTTAAGGCAATAAAAAAAGATACTGGAAAGTTTAAAACAAAAATTTTTAAAAAGATTTATATCAAATCAAAAAAATTCAGTTTGAATTCAACCCTGAATTTAAAATAAGACTGTGTTGTAAAAATGTTTTGCAAAGTCAAGCAAAATTTATTCAGAAAAATGTATTTAAAAAATGTATTAAAAAAAAAAAAAAAAAAAAAAAAACGTCCACCTGCAACAATATCTTCATTAATGGTACTGTTGAATTGTTTGTTTGAATGCTGACTCCGTATTTTATATTTCCCTGATCTTGAACTTTTTTCCACAATATTACTTGATTACTAATTTACAGAACAGACGATAAATGCATTTCAAATATCAAAATTTCAATGAAAAGTTGTATCAATATATTTCTTTATTTTTTCCAGGCTGTTTCTTTCATACCAATGAACTATTTTTGGTTAGACAAGACCCATAAAATTTTGAAAAGTGTGTTATGTCACGTAATCAAACAGGGCACAAACAAAACCACTTGGGTAAATATAATACCCTATACTCAAAATAATCAAACTTTAAACAAAAGCTTAATTAATATTTTGTTTGCTTTTAATTTTAATTGTTTAGAGAGGGATTACATGTCAAAAATGTTTTGTCACTTGAATGTCAACTCAAAGAAATAAATTTAAATTCCATTTCAGTAATTTCAAAAAAGTAAAATAGACGAATTTATGCAATAAGCACCCCCATACAAGTCAAAATACTAAATAATTTCTAAGATATTTATACATGCAAGTATACAGTAATTATTTTTATAAACCTTAAGAACACTCATCTAGTAATGCTACCATAATGTTATGGTATTTGACTATTAAAATTTCAAGAATATTTTATGGACTTATATTTAGACCTCTTTAATACATTCTAGGGAAAATTTCAGCTTAAAAAAAAAAAAAAAAAAAAAAAAATGTGTTCAGAACAAAAGCAGGGCAAAAAAACTCTTTTTTGAGAGAATAAGCTTCTGCAAAATATACATGAAACTTTCTCTGACATATAAAAATTCCAGAATAATTCATAGATTCAGAAGTTTACTTATTACCATACTAGTCAAATGACGAATCCAAAAAAGTAGATAAACTACCTTTTTTTATGTTGATCTCAATAATTTATAAACAAGGTCATAAAAAAGAAAATACTCATTTTGCTTACAGCCACTAGAAAAATTTTAATAAGTATTTTAGAGAAAATTGATCTGAGAAACAACAATGGACAATGGGCGAATTCATAGAGCACAATTTTTTCAAAAAAACATACCCAGTTGGTTTGAATAGAATAAAGGGTATTTATGAAAAATATGTCGGCTGAAAACACATATATTGTTATAAAGTTTACAATAACAATTCTAGTTTACAATAGTTCAACGAAAGAAAAATAATTACGATCTCGAAAAAAAACTAAGGCTGTCTCAGTCAAGATCAATTGAAAGTTATGATTTCCTGCTCAGTATTAGTTGTAAATGATAGTTAGTAATATGCTTTTTCAATATATTACTGGTAGGGTGCTTGGTTGTAGATATGTTGTGGTGGATATTGTCCAGGATCTTGATGTGCTGGTTGGTAGTTGGAAGGTGCAGCAGAGTAGGGTTGCTGGGAATATCCACCCGCTTGGGGTGGCTGTGCTTGATATCCACCTACTGCAGGTTGTGGTGCATAGCCACCAGGTGCCTGAACGCCACCGTTTGCAGCTTGAATTTCAGAACGCCTTTGTGGGTCTAGTTCAGGTTGTCTTTCTGGTGGAGCTAAAGGTAAGTATGATACATAACACCAAGAAGTTATTAAAGCCACAATATAGCCTAGAAGTCTAACACACAATCATTGGCACTTACTTAAATTTTACTTTACATTTTAAATTTTAAACTTAAATTTTAAAATTACCATCTCCAAAATATCAAAATTTTCTTATCTTAATCCTATTCAGTACCAGTCCTAATAAAATATAGGCATTTTCATAAAAAAGTTTTTATATCAATGCAAACTCTATGTAATGTCTTTATTCCAAGTTTTATTTATCAGAAATTTAATCAAATTAAACCCAGCCGACTATTACATAATGTGTGTCTGGTTCAAATTCAAATCTTGGATCAGTTTGATTATAATTCCATTGTTTGGACACAATTCCCACATTTTTCCAAGATAACTTTTTAAATTTATCTTTTAAAAACACGGTGTGCTTTCAATGAAGCAAATTGTTGTATTTTTATAGAATTAATAGCTATGTACTTTTCCTAATTTTTTTATTATACCTGTTTAAAGGTCATACATTCAAACAATTTTTTTTTTATTGTAAACAAACATAGGAGTTAAAACAAGTATTACACTTATAGCTAAAATTACTTTGTTTGACAATTGTCATATGAGTGGTAGTACATGATAAACAAAGATTTAAAAAATATAATTCCAGGACATTTTGTTTATTTTTTTACTTTAGTTTTTTCCACAAAAATTCCAGGACATTCCCAAATCTATGTATCTGTATCATTTGCTTAACTTGTGAAAATATAACTTAAATTCAGAAAGAAAATCAAAATATTTAACAAATAAAATTTCCAAAACAAAATAATGACGTTTTTTTCATTAACAATTAACTTTGAAATAATATAAATATACCTGTCATCATGCGTTGCTCTTTCTCCCTTCTTAACTTGTCAATCATCTCTTCGAGTTGCTGATCACTCAAATTCTTCTGATCAGGTCGGCCAACAGGCTGATGAGTGGCAACAGGTGGTTGATACGTTCGGATAGGGTCATCACGACGACCATATGATGCAGGTGGAGGGGGAGCACGGTAAGGATCCCGCAAAATTTTTAAATATGTATCGAAATTCCGTGCAACTAATGAAAGACAGTCATCGAGAGGCATGTTTCGATGCTCTAGCAAAACAAAACAAAAAAAAAAAAAAAAAAAAAAACCGATGGTATATTATAAAATTTAAAATTAGGAGTTAATTTAATAAAAACCTAAACCAGTATCACGCCTTTATCTAATGATTATAAAAAACATTATTTTTGCCTTTTCTTTGC
>JAUZNK010055073.1:0-15498 GCA_035046665.1 Euphysa ruthae
TATATATATATACACATTTATTTCTTGTATTTTAGGATCATTATGATTTTGGTATGCGAGCTGTGAAGACAGTAATTTCTGCTGCTGGAAATTTAAAGAGAGAAAACCCAAATATGGATGAGGTTTTTATTACATTTTGTTGTATTTTTAATTTTACAAAAATTTAGCAGCCTAGTTACATCACTACCAAGCTGTATGATCAGAATTTTGCTATATTTTCAAATTTTTGAGTGGATTTTTTCCAACAAGGCAAACTGAAAACCTAATTTATTCTACTACATTTATTGTATTACACTTACAGTTTTTTTTCTAATTTTTGGTTATCCGATCGTCAATGACTTACATTTACAAAATTGGTCTTTAAAATTTAAAGTGTAATTGAAATTAAATGCTAACATAATATTGTCCAGCAGGAAATGATGATAATATAAGCATTAAAAATAATTTGAATGCATTAAAATAGTTGATAATGTCTCTGGAAAATATTTTAGCACAGCGATTCTTTCTTGATGTTATACAGTGACATTTGTAGCTTATTTTTGGAAATACCGGTTTTTGTACAAACTGTGTAGTTAGTTATAGCTGTAAGTATGGTGGCACAATGTAAGTACCTGCAAGCATTGGTCCCATTTAAATAGTCACTAAATGCGTCTAATACATTTGCTTTTTGTAGGTTATGAAATCCACAACTACATTGATTGATTAATATATATGTTTTCAAAAGCCTCTGCCTTCATTCAACTTTTGAAAAGTCAAATCTCTGGTGCAGATTCTTTGAAAATAATATTTTAAATAATTTGTTTTCTTTAAATACGTTTATATATTTTTAGAAATCATTTTTATTAAGCTAAAAGCTTTATAATAAAACAAAGCATTTACAAACAAAATCATTTATATTGCAAAAATGTAAATAAGCGCAATTTGAAGAAAATATTCTCAAGTCAGCAGATTTGCTACATCTTTATTTTCCACAGATTTCTTTAAATTTTTTACATGATATCCTTTTGTATTTTATCTTTGAAAAAATAAAACAATAAAGTACCTCGATATAAAAGATATTAAATTAATAAAATAACTTGACAAAAAATCTCACAAAATAGTCTTGCATCTAACTTTTTAATGTTAGGAACTATATCATGATATTATTATATTCACGTTTATCAACCTTTGGTTTCATTGCTTTGTTATTTCATTTTCACACCTTAAATTCTAATAACTTTCAAGTAAGCAATTTTATTATCATCCTTAATTTATTTAATTGCTGCTCCCTATTTATACAAGCAAGCTTCTATATTATATTATTAACTATTATATTTTTATAGCCTTTAAAAATATTGTTTTAATTTTTCGTTAATTTATTAACTGTATATTTATCCTTTTAAAGAAAGTTTTTATTAACTAACGTTGTTGAGTTTGGGAGCCCAAACCAATGTTTTGTCTGGATATATCACTGGCATAAATATGAACAATTCTGGTTGCAATTTAGTATAAATTATTTTATACTATGATCTTCTTATAGTTTAGAGACTTATATCTAAAATAATCAGAGTATACCCCTTTTGTTAGATATTTTATGCATGACCACAAATGATTTAATTCTTTTTTTACAGGTGTAGCTAGTTAAAATATTTTAACCTTTCCTTTTTTGTTTTATTTGTTGTTTATAAGTTCTCTATCTAGTCTTATATTATTTTTAGGAATTGATTTGCTTGAGGGCTATTCGCGATGTAAATGTCCCAAAGTTCTTGAAAGATGACCTGACTCTTTTTAATGGTATTGTCTCTGATTTATTCCCTAAAATCAAAGAAGAACCAATTGATTATGGTGATTTAGAACAAGCAATTCGGGAAAGCTGTCTCGATCAAAATATTGAATATGTTCCTGGTTTCTTAATGAAGTGCATTCAACTGTTTGAAACCACTGTTGTTCGTCATGGTCTTATGTTGGTTGGTCCAACTGGGTCAGGAAAATCAAAGGTAATCGTTGAGGTATACTTTGAGTCATCAAGCTATAAGAAGGTGTAACAAGCTGTTAAAAGAATGCTTCGAAAAAATTGCGAATTTTTGTCCAATTTTAGCCAAAAGTGATTATACTAATGGCTGAATGTAAACATCTGCATAATCATTTTTTACTTATGCAACATCAAATCCAACTTAGCCCAAAGTTAGCCATGTTTATCAGAATATTTCTCAAATAATAACACATTGTAAAAATAAATCTACAGTTTAATACTGAAAATCAAAAGTAGTTGTATTCTTCAATATTGAGAAATTATAAGTATGTGACGAGGGAAAAAATTTTTAACTCCTGGAAAAGACATATCAAATATTTCAGGACCCAGTGCCTGTGTGCCTAATTCAGTTCAATTTCATGCTAGAAGATAATTTGTCATTTGCCATTAGTTTTTTCTTTGCATACAAAAAATTATTATCCAGGGGTTCATCTCATTGCGTTTGTTACTAATGAAAATGTTAGTAAACATGAAGTTATCTTGTGCTTGGTTAGTTAGGAAGGGCTATTTTAGATGATATAGCCAATCAAAATTTGTAGCAATGTTTATTTTCTTCCTTGATTTTAATTTATCATTCTTCTCTCTTAGTGCTATGAGACTCTTGCAAGGGCTCTAACTCGCTTAAAAGGTCAACTTTCACCCAGTGGAAGTTTATTTGAGGAAATCAAAACACTTATATTGAATCCAAAATCTATTACAATGGGTCAGTTATATGGAGAGTTTGACCCCATGACACATGAATGGTAAGATTTTTATATAAGAAATTTAGTAACTCCTGAATTAGTATATACCTGCGCTATGTCATATTTTACTGCTTTCCAAAGTTTTGGCTTAAATAAGAATTTGCTGATTTTATTTAGACTTTATGTATTTAGTATATGTAATGTATCACTATACATCATATAACATTCAGTGTATCTTATATACATTTTCCATGCTATAATAGGTAGGATTTTGGCATTTTGTCTGAATGCAATAGGGCCAGTTTGCTTTAATGAGATCGGATGTACTTCTTGTCATCTCAACAAACAAAGTTAGTGACAACCCTAATATTCAGCCTCAGAAAAAATCTTAAGCCTGAAAACTACAGAAATGTGAGGAAGCTCAGTGATGAAGTCCCTGTTTTAATGCTGCCAACCATAAAGAGAGAAAAGACACAGATAAACATCATATGCTAAATGGCATTTTGCTAGATTTGAATTCAGAGGTTTCTTCTCCTAGTATGGTTGCCAACTAAGACTAAGGACCCCAATCTGGCCATGCAACATGGTTATTCCTAGTTGGACACCAACCCGGTATTTTAAAAACATAAACATTATTTTGTTTCTAAAAATTATCATTTAAGAGTTAAGTGAGTTAATATGATAGTTGGTTGTACAGACCTTGTGGCAAACTTTTAAAATCAAGAAAAAAAAATTTTTGTTTTTTTAGTATTTTTTAGTATTCTAATTACTGATAAGTTTGTTTTGTGACTTTTGAAAATATGCATTTTTTAAATATTTCAAATTATATAATTACTTGTTATTTCAAATGCCTCCTTTTATTTGATTTAAATTTATTACTAACAACAAGCTATTAAATTAAGTTAAATTAGCGTTGAAAGAAGTCCAATCTAGATAAAAGTTTACAAATAGACGTTAAGTAATTTGTCTGTTGCATATAGCAAACAACTTCTTTATGAAAGCTTTACTGAGTTTAATCAACCTATTGTTCATTAATATTTTTGATTATGATGTAAAAACTGTTAGCCTCAAACACTCATTAATCCGAGGAAAAAAAAAAACAAACAAAAATTCAAAATAATTCTTTCACTTTTTTAGGGAAATATTGTGCTCCTTACCTCAAACTAAAATATAAAATATCTCTAAGTTTACAAATGTACCTTCTCAGATTCCAACCTGTTTGTTGAGTTAAAATACATTTTTCCAGTCTATTTTGAAATATTAAATTTTCATTTAATTTTTCTAATCTTTTAGGACTGATGGTATCTTATCTTCGTTAGTTCGTGCAGGATCATCAAGTACTACTTCTGATAAAAAATGGTACATTTTCGATGGGCCTGTTGATGCCGTGTGGATCGAAAACATGAACACTGTTTTAGATGATAACAAGAAGTTATGCTTAACAAGTGGTGAAATAATTAAACTGTCTGAGGTAACCAACTGACAAGATTTTCATTGTTTTAAAATTTTATAAATTTTTGAAAATTTACATTTAAGCAAATAAGTAAAGCTAAAAGCAAAGGAATTAATTAACTTCTGATTTCATAAATTTGTTTATGATCATTTATATGAATTAAAAGAGCTTGATTAATTATTGGATCTGTGTACCCTTGCTTTTAGAATATATTAAATCTTATCCTACTAGAAGCAATATCTGCAGCTTCTTTATCAGAATTTTGAAAATCTGAGCAGCGACGTTGTTACAATCACCTTTAACTTTATAGCCATTTTTTATAAATATTTTTTTCTTTTAATTTGGAATCTGATTTATTCTATTGAATCATATAAGAAGGGTTTAGGCATCTAATAATACATTTGAAGCAATTAACGTTCAGGCATCTCATTGATGCATTCAGAGCATAAGAGTCCAGGTGTCTGAGTTATGAATTATTATTAAAGTATTAAGGGTTCAAGCAACTTGATAATGTATAAGCCTTTTAGTTCAGGCATTAATTAGCAGTAACTTTTCTAACAGGTGTTCAATAATTTTTTCTATTTTGTAGGAACAAACTATGATATTTGAAGTAGCTGATCTTGCTGTAGCTTCTCCAGCAACTGTTAGTCGTTGTGGTATGGTCTATCTGGAACCGAGTATTCTTGGACTCCAGCCCTTTATTAATTGTTGGTTGAAAACCATACCGGCTGCACTTATCACGTATAAAGAACAGCTTTTAACTTTATTTGATACCTTTCTTCAGGTAAGTATAAATACTTAACAAATCCATTGAATTCCATGCAGGCCATGCTTTCTCTCCAGTCTGAATTTCTCATACTATAATCATTTAAATAAAATTTTAAACTTTCACTTAAATGATGTATGAATTGGCTGTTTTCAACATTAAAAAATGATTGAAATTATTTATTGTGTAAGATACATTTCTAATCATTAAGAAGTCTTGAGAATAAGGAAAAGAATTTTTTTTTTTTTTTTTTTTTTTTTGCCCTAAATATACATATGATAATACTTTGGATGTTGGTAGTTTTAAAAGATGTTAAGTGGTGGTGTTATGAAATTTTTTTGAAATTTGCTGATTTTCAGGGCTTAAGTCTGATCGATAAGGCAAATATATCTGTATAAGAGTCTATTAGTTACTAAAATTTTTGTTTGTAAATAACAATATTTATCTTTCACGTTAAGGCAGTTGATATCGTAACATAAATTTTTTTAGAAAAATCTGCTAACTGCTTTCATTTAAGTGGTAGGCATGATGAAAAATTAGAATATTTTCTAGTGTCTTGTTTGATTTTTTATTTAGCCATCAGTTGATTTCATTCGCGATAATGTTAAGGAATTTATACCAACAATGGACAGTAGTTTGACACAAAGTTTAACAAAAATTATGGATTGTTTTTTTAAATTATTTCATTTAAAAGAGGTAATATATAATCTTTTCTTCTTTTGGTAATTTATAAACTTTTCTTCTTTTTTTTGAAGGAAAATATCTCAACTATATTTTAACCTTCAGCTTTAGCAAAGTTAAGTAGAAGCTGTGGTGCTGTTTTTTTTCGTTGTGCCCTCTTTCAAAAATAAAAATAAATTGATGATATGATGTGAAATGAAGTTGCACTTTTTTTATTGTTGAGAGAGAGCTTCATTTATTATCTATTTTTTGCAAGAAATATTTGTCAAAAAAATGAAAAAATGGTCTAAGAAATCTTCCTTTACTTCAATCTTTATTCAGAAATGTTTTCAATATTTTTTTTCCATTTTCCACGAAATAAAATAAACATTTTTAGAACCCAAGGAAGTGTTAAAAATAATCAAGGCACTTTATTGTGTTAAAAACAAGCCAAAGGTGTATTGACCCCCAATTGTCTGTAGATATATATTTTGATATATAGATATGTGTGGCGATAAGTATGATGCTATCATATTTATATATAACATATATGCATATAACATAAAATAACAAAAGCTATTTCAATCTACAGATCCAATCATTAACTCACTTACACTTGTTAGGAATGTATCATTACTAGCAATATCAATAAGGTTTTTCTATCATTTAGCCATTGTTGTTTACTCAATTACATCTTCATTTGCTTCTTGGAGTTTTCAAGACAGCATTGAAACTTGAATGGTTTAAATGACGGCAGTGAATTTTTTATATTTATCCTATTGAGTTAAAACTAATGATAGAAAATGATTTTAATAAACGGCTCTTTTAGATATAAACATCAAAATAATTTCTGATCAAATTCTATATAACTTTGTATGGTGTTCTGTTATATTATATTTTTATAGTTAAATTATTAGGAACTCAAGATTTTTTAAAAGGACTTATCTTGGTCCTGTATATTCATAGAGAGAAACCCACGTAAAACCAATTTTATCAGATAAATTGAGTTTTAGCTATTTTGTTGCAGAAAATTTAACAGGGCAATACTTTAAGGGCAAGACCTGAAATCATATCAAAAAATTATTTAAAAAGTCGATTTTTTCCTGTTTCCACTCATTCTATTTAATGTATTAGTGTGTTAGGCCACAGGCTTACACATTTTAATATATATAAATCAAGAGTTTTTTTCAAGAAGCGTTATAGCATTATATATACTGTTATACTAATAACTGAGTTGCTCCTGTCACCAGTAATTAAGAATTTTAGTTTAGTAGTATACTATTATTAGGAAATCAATCTGAGCACAACATACATGTGTAGATTGTTTCATGAAAGAGTAGTAATTATAAAGTAATTTGAGACTTATACTCAAGCCCATAAGCTCCTAATATTGCATATATCACAAAATGAAGTATTATAAGTTTGACAGGTACATTGGTGTTACGACCTCTTGATTATAGGCGAATAGTTTCGCAAATTTCTATTTGCACAAAGGAACTTAGGGAACTTTTGTTTAAACTATTAGTTGGTAATATGTAAGATGCTTATTATTTTCTATTATTTTTTGGTTTAATGCATTCGACATCGTAAATATTAACTTTGGTTTGAAATTTTTCATAAATGCCAATTTTGCACATCAAAGGTATTGAATTTGGAATTGTTTTCTTGAAAGTTTCTCATTGCTGTAATGTATCAAAACAGTTTGACTAGGGTTTGAGGGCCCACTATGTTTGCTCGCAATGGCTAATTTGGTGTGGGTTTAACCTGTATTTTTTTATATACCAGATACTTGAATCAGTCAGTCTTTGAATCACTGGGTCTTTGGATCACTGCATCTTTGGATCTTTGGATTTGTGGATCACTTTATTTTTGAATAATGGATCTTTAGTTCATTGGAGAGTCTATGTTGGTATCAGTAAATCTTTCGATCATTAGATTTTTGGAACAGTAGAATTTTTAGATGTTTTTATCAGTGCTTTAACAGTTCGAAATGAAGTTTTTTTTTTTTTAATTTGTGCGTTTTTTCATGATAAATTTTTAAAATTTTTGATTTTGTGAGTAATCATGACTTATTTAAGTAACTCCAAAAAACAATGGATTAAAAAAATACCCCACTCGTGGTTAATGTTTCTTCCGCACTCATTTATTTCATAAGCTGAATCAAGATTAGGGGTTATACTCTGTATTTTTTCTCTTGTGAGCCATTTAAATTGTTTATAGGATTTTATTGTTTGTTCATACATAAATAAAGAAAATTTAAATTTTAACCTGTAAACAGTTTTTAATTGCTTTAACATTGATGATCTCAAGTTGAGAAACTTTATTTATCAATTATGTGCAACTGGGTTATGACCGAATGAATTCTATCTCTAAAGATTTTGTTCCCTTATTTTTATTTTGACAGATTTAGATTTTTTGAATATGAAATTTCTATATATGTGGATTTCACAGCAAAGAATTATAGATACAGTCATCTGAAAAATTAACTAACTGATAGATTTTATTCAGACAAAATTTTAAGTTTGCGATTAACTTTTAGGGTCAAAGCGCTAACTCAGATCATATTGCTGTTTTACCCCAATTAGTGGAACCTTGGTTCATATTTGCACTGATATGGTCTATTGGTGCCACCTGTGATGAAAATGGACGGAAGTTATTCAGTGAATATTTAAGAGAAAAGATGTTTGCAGCTAAGGTCAGTTTGTTATAACACTAAGGCTTCAAGGTTTTCATGAATGGGGGATGCACAGCATGACAGCCTGGTTGCTTTTTTTTCTAAAACAAATATCTATTTTTCATATCTATCCCATAGCATATTAAAAGTCAACGGAATGAGATGCAGATTAATTATTTAAAGATTAATAAATTAGCAAATATCGATTGATTCGGTTGATTTTAAAATTATTCTCATCAAAATATAGATAATATTTTATTGTAGGTAGCATTGATGTTTCCAGAAGAAGGGCTTGTATATGACTATAAACTAGATGATGGCGGTGTTTCTTCACTGAAAACTTTAAGTGAAGATGATGAGAAAAATAATTCAAAAAAGGAACAAAAGGTGAGTTAAAAAAATCATTGTATTTTAAAGAAATTATCCTGATTACCAGAAGTTTGGTCCTCACAATATACTTTCATTGTTTCAGAATATAGCGTAGTTAAACTTGTGCATGACTCAGCAAAGTTTTCTATAATTTTAGAAAATTTTCCTACCATTTCTGAAAAATCTGACGAAAAAGATCCGCCGTGGTTAAGGGGTTAAAACAAACTATAATATCAAGAAAAGATTTTTTGTGTTCCTTTCTTTTTTTCTTAGGTAGATTTGGAAAATTTAAGTGAAAGTTTAATGAAATTTTAGTGGTAGATGCAAACATGGTTCATCATAGGCAACCTTTTGCTCACTGTTCTAAGATATATATATATTTTTTTCTTTATATCAAACAGTTATCGAAAATTGACAAGTTAATATTTATTTCTGAGATAAATGTGTCAAAACATGAAGATTATTTGAAAGGATTTATGGGTTGACTTGGATTGCATTGATAAAACTGGTATTTAAATGTAAAATTTTAGAGAAAAATTTATACAAAAACCTCAGAATCTCATTAATAAGATTTAATTGTTAAATATATTACGTATTGCTTCATGATTGTTTACAGGTGTGTTGGAGAAATTGGATGCACAATATAGTAATGAAAAAGATCAGTCCAGAGTCAAGTTTTTCAGACATCATTGTCCCCACTATGGATTTAGTTCGCGGAAGTTATCTAGTTCATTTACTGCTAACTAATTCTAAAAAGGTATGTAAAGAATATCTTTTCTTACTTATTAAAGGATTTACCCAGTAAAAATAAATTTATTTGATCTTATACTTAAATTTTATAAATTGTCACAAAGAGAGACTTTTTTGAAAAAACCTAAAATTTTTGTGATTTATGCATTAACTTTGACAAAAGAATTTTAGGAGATTTTTCAGGATTACAATTTCCTAAATTTTTCCTTTTTCTCCAATTAAATTACCTTAAATTTTTGATCACCCAAAATTGCAGTTAAAGCAAATAATAATTCTCTTAATTAATTTTCTTAAATATTAGATGTGATTTAACAAAAATTAGGGTATGTTTTTTTTAAATTTTTTTGCTGAAATTACCTCTTGTAAATTGGTTACTTCATCATTAATTCGTCTTTAAACACTGAAGGAAGCTAAAAAATTTTTCCTAAAATAATGAAAATTTTCCTATTTTTAAATAAAGAAAATCAGCAAATTTATTTGCAAAAAATAGTAAATTCTTTGTACAAACTTCAGTCAAAATTTTTGCTGGTAATGTTATGTATGTTGTAGGTAAAAATTTGGCATTGTATCCAGTGATACCAGAATTTATTGATTTGGACATCTTCTCTAAGTATATTTTAATTTTTAGCATCTGAATCAAAACTAAGTGGACTCTTTCTATCTCGACTACTCTTTTTCTCGAACAAAAAGCTCGTCCTTTAGACATCTTTGTACTCTCTAAGCTATTTTTATCTCTTTATCTCAAAACTTCTCAGTCTCAAATTTTTCTCTATCTCGAACAAAAATTTTGGTCCCTTGCTACTACGTCTCTTTTTATCTCAAACTAAAGGTCCATTTACACAAGAAATATTTCAAAATGTGATTTATATTTGAATAATAATTATTTTAATTGAAAAATTTAGTTAAGTTGTAAAAATATGGTATAAAAATGAAATGTTGAGGAAAACTAAAAAATAACAAAACCCAGAAACACAAACAAATTTTCTGTGAAACTTTCAAAATTTGAAAGTTCAATTGTAACTAAAATATTCAAAGTGAAAAGGTTTTGTTTTGAATCAAGAAAGCTTGAATCAAGACGTTGGATGTTAATTCACTGCCTTTCCAGTCACAGTTATCATTGTCAATTGTCCAGCCTATCCATCAATCTCAAACTTGACCAACGTTTAACTTTCCATTTTTCAACCGATAGACCAAAGTGTCATGCACAGCCTTAAAGCGCATTACCGAGGATGGGTTGTACATTTGTTATGCAGAGCCTTGGAGAATAAAGAGCTTTGACCAAAGATTTCAATTTTCCAATCAATCAAGATACTGGCTGATTCTTGGGAGGTCATAACCAGAGAAACCATCATCAACTGTTTCAGGAAGGCTGGGATTACCCCTGCTGTTCAACAGGCTGCCTTTACTGATTAAGACGATTCATTTAAAGATCTTCAAGAAAGCGTAAATGGCTTAAGAAAAGCAGGTTCGTCAATTGTGTCAGATGACGTCACAGCCACTAGTCTAGTGAGTTTGGACAATGATGTTATTGCAACTGTAACCGGAATCTCTGAAGGTGATATCTTAGAAGAACTAAGGTATCATCAAGAAAAAATTGAAGAGAAAGGAAATGAAATGAGTGATTTTGAGATTTGACAGCTATATGAAAGCAAGAGATTTAAATCTTTTAAACAAAGAGATATTACAGATTTTTTTTAAAGTCTTTAACTTTATTTATATATGTTTTAAAGTTTTTCAACAAAAACGTCTTCTGATCATATAAACTTGAAGTCTATTACATCCCTAATAAACCTTTGTTTAGCCCTCTTGCTTTATTAATAAATATTTCGATTTTTATCAAACAAATAATTTTCTCAAACAAATTTTTTGGTCCCTTACGAGTTTGAAATAGAGAGTCCACTGTATTAAATTTTTCATTTTTTTTGATAAACAAGCCAACTTGTTCTTGTAAAGGAAAGAGCGTTTAGTTCTCATTGTCTTTTACAAAAATGTCTGAGTTATGGGCTAGTTCTTTTAATTATTATTTTTAATTATTAATGGAATAATCTGTTTAAAGGAAATTCAAATCAGAGCTTACACTGTTTATTGTATATGAAGTTTAATAAAAAATAAAATTTTAAAACAGCCAATTTATTGTGTTCTTATAGTTAATTTTGGTAAATTTACATATAAAAATTATTTAGAATTTGAATCTTAAAAGCATATTGAAATATGCACAGCATGTTGGCGTATCGGAACTTTTCAGAATGTTGACATGTTGCCTTTACTTTTAGTTGATGTCAGTAGGACCAACAGGTAGTGGAAAAACCTTATGTATCAGCAATCGATTGCTTACTGGAATGCCTGATGAGTACTTATCTAATTTTGTTATGTTTTCTGCGAGAACGTCAGCTAATCAAACTCAAGATATTATTGATGCAAAACTTGACAAAAGGTACTTCATTTCATTTTATTTATTTTGAATTTGCATTTTTACTTTCTTAGCTGGTTTTAATCCATTGCACTTGTCATTTGTTTTTCACTAAATTTTTATTAATATTTTGTATCAATCAAACTCAATATATTTTTGATTAGTTTTTGCTGACACCATTTTGAATTTAAAATGTTTTTAAATTTGAAAGAAACTATCATTTAACTTATCTAGCAAAATTGATAAAATCTAGTCTCAAAGAAAAAAATTGTCAGAAAAATCCTGAATTTCCCAAAAATTGTTACCGATTTAAGCACTTTATTTTCAGACGAAAAGGCATATATGGTCCACCATTAGGAAAGAATTTTATACTGTTTATTGATGATCTTAATATGCCAGCTTTGGAAACATATGGGGCCCAACCCCCTATTGAATTATTACGTCAATTTTGTGATCACAAAGGGTGGTATGATAGGAAGCAAATAGGTGAGTAGTATTTGTTTAGAAATTTTGTATGTTTGCTATTTAAATCTTGTTTTATTTATTTATTTTTTGGCCATTTGGTGAAGCTGAAGCTGATAGGACTCTGTGAGGTCACGTTGCTGATTTGGTCGCTGTGCCACACCCAGCATTACCATTTAAAAATATTTTTAACAAAATCATTAAGCTAAGAAAGGAAAAATTTTATAAAAACTTCTTGTATTACTGTACTGTGCTTGGATATAAATAAAAGTCTGTTCATGTAGCATATAATCATAGAACCTGTTTCCAAATTTCAAAGCCTGGAAAGAAAAATTTTTATCATTCAATTATTTTTCCTATTATTCAACATTATGTTATTCAACTCAATTTTTTTTTTTTTTTTTAATTTTCGATGACTTATAGGTGTTTTTCGTGAGTTGGTGGATGTCAACTTGTTGTGTGCAATGGGTCCACCTGGTGGAGGAAGAAATGCAATCACTCATAGGTTCTCTCGTCATTTTAATATACTCTCCTTCTGTGAGATGGAGGACAAAAGTAAATGTACCATATTTGCCACTATTCTTCAGAGCTGGTTAGGTAACTGAAATTTTTCGTGTTTGAAAAGTAGCATTTTTGTTTGCAAAAAAAGGTCTTCGAATAAAATTTTTACTTCATCAATATTACAAAAAATTAAGAATAATAGTACTAGGAAAAATGATGGTCTGATTATGTGTCTTCTACTTCAATTTTATCCAAGTATATCTTTAAAAACAAAAATAAATTTTCTCAACAATGTGAGATATCGAATTTCAGCAATTTGTCATGTTCCTGTTGTATAAACCACTCAAAACCCCTTTACAAAAATATTTTCGTAAAAATGTCAGAAAGGCAAAATGCAGAGTTTCGTTTAGCATAGCTTTTTGATAATGTAAAACTAACTTAAATCCATTAACCCAAGTACAAAGGATAATTTGAAAATAATTATCAGAAATAATATAAGATATTAAGAAAACTTGTCAAAGACTAAAATTCTATCTTTTTGATGCTGTTGAAAACTTTGTTATGATTCCAACAAGGTGGGAGACAAAAGCAATTTTTTGCACAATTCACCAATAAAAATAAAAAAATTATGAATTTAATGCAGGTTCCCCTAATAATTACCATGATTTTGCAATGGACAACTATAAGACATATAGAAATTTGCTTGCCTCTTAGCTCTTTTTTTAGAATATTTTACTTACTTTTTTAGAATCCTAACTAACCCTTACTCTGTGGTATACCTTCTCTTTACTTCATATAGAGCTCTTGGTAAAAAATTTTCTTAGGTATGTAGTAAACTTTTGGACCCACCTAAAATATTTCTGAAAATAGATTCTTATTGTTTTAACAAAAACATAAATTCAATTCTTGTATTGAGTAAGATTTCAAAGATTGGAAAAAAATAACTGGTTTTAGATTTTTTCAACAAATTCTTTTTCTCAAAAATCTGGTTATTGGAGCAAAAAATGTCAAATATTCGAGTTTTTCTCTAAAGCCGCTTGTTTTCCCCAAAAATCTATGAAATAGATTTTCTTGCTTAAATTTGGATATCACGCAGTGTAAAAAAACGGCTGGCTTTTTAAGGTTAACAGATTTTAATTTGTCTTCTTTTCTTTTTTTTCTTTTTTTTTTTTAACCCAAAAATTGTCTGGGATTACAAAAAAACTATTTTTTGGACTGTTTTTGAAACTTCTCAACAATTTTTGATTGAAATGTTAAAAAAAAACATTTCATATCCAATGATATCTTGATTTCCAGAAGAAAATTTACTATCGTATATCTCTATTTACCATTCCAAAGTTAATAACTTTGAATAATACTGAAACTTTACTCACATTTAAATAACAGTCATTAATATTAATTTCTAAATGTTAGTAGATAAATAATATTAATCCATTAATCTTTTTTGTTTTTAGAAAGAAGTGTACTTAAAGGTTTGTTTACATTTATATTTTATGACCATGTCAATGATAAGGCAGTAATAAATTGGGCTTCTTGAGATATGCGTGAAGTTATGTTACCATAAAACTTATTTATATTTGACCTATATGAGCATGTAGCAAATATTCTCGTTCCTCTAAGGTTTTTGTAACGTTTTATTATGTTAGGGCTTAAATAGTTAAATTGGCCATGAAATTTTTTGTTATTTTTCGTTATAACAGATCTTTTTATTCTATAGCCATACTTATGCTGATGTTATTTAACTTTTTGTCAATTTCTCAAAAGCAGAAATATATTTAAAAACATAGGTGGTGTTGTCCATCACATATGGGCACCTTGTGTAGCTGTGGTAAAAATATTTTTAAAAACTAATACTGGGGAACCATCAATATCCACTGTTTGGTGTTTAAAATGCCTAAACTATGAGTTGCTTTAAATTATTTTAATGAAATAAATGTAATGCCTTCAATAGCTACTTCATTTAGTTAGTAAGAAGCTTTTTACAAGTTCTAAAGTACCATTATTTTTCTTTTCTTTTAAATTAACGTAAATTTTAAGCGCTAATAAATTCCTCATGCGAAGGTCATTTATTTTCAAAATCAAAATTAAAAATATTTTGTAAGTCAGGTTATTAAAAAATTTAATGAAAATCTTTGTTTTTCCACCAGCAAAATAATAATAAACAAGAAATTTAATTGTAGAATCTTGTCACCAAGTTCTTTCAAATAAATATATATATTTTTTATATATAATAATACAACAAAATTTGTTGGTCTACTTTATTCCTAAATTATTGAAGTTTTTACACTGTAGTTGTTACTAGCATGAAATATGTTATGATTGAATGATAGATCATAGTTTCGGAAAATCCTCAAAAACCATTCATCTTAAATTTTACATTTTCTTTAATTTCTTATTCCTCTAAAGTAAATCAGCTTTTGTTTATTTTAAGGTGATACCCAGAGTGAAATATCTGAACTAAGTAACCTGGTTGTTGATCATACTATTTTCATCTATAACACAATAACAACTCAGGTAAGATGTTATAACATCTATATAACATTGTATGTAAGTATGTATTACATGTAGCCAAAGCAAACCACAGTTTAGCAATGACCGATGTCTACTTAGCTCCATTATGACTACAAACCAACTTAGTTTACAAGTCATTAAAGTGCAATTTACTCTCTGGTTATGGCAGAATAACAAACCTTAATAATAAAAATTTTTTTGTGCAAGTCAACCATCAAAACGACTTTATAATATTCACTGCAGCATAT
>JAUZNK010055084.1:0-15494 GCA_035046665.1 Euphysa ruthae
CTCCGGAGTCAAACGTCCTACCACTGTACCAACTCCGCTGGGTCCAATGGGTCAACCCATTACCTGCTCTGGTGATCGTGCACTGAAAGTGGCTGACAACATAGCTGACGAAGAACTTTACAAACTCGTAGCTTTTTTGTGGTTCCAACAGTGGCCCTGCCTTCCCGCACTAATCACGAAGCGGACGAAACTCATAAGGAGTATAAGCCAGATATTCTCTACTTTTCTTACAGATTTTCCGATCTATACCATAAAAATCACTGACACGGACCTAACCCCACTAAACAACAGTCATTCTCTCAATGTTGTGGCGCAAGAAACCTTCTTCCTCGGTCACTCGAGCTAGGGTTTCTTTAGTTGACTAACCTAAAACAGTGAACAGTTTGTTGTATTCTTCTGGATCCAATAACTCTAGTATTTTCGATATGTATCGTGACTCTAAGTTCTTCATTCTCAAATATGAGCAAATACACTTTGCCCTCGCCCAGTATGCAGACATCATGGATGAGGGCAAAGACCTCTTGCTACAAGCCCGATGTCAAATCGAAAACTATCAACACATCCTTCAATATATTTCCGTACGATTGTTAACCTTTCTTCACGTAGGTTCCACCTGGGCAGAGAAATATAACATTGTCGACGACTAGACCATAGTATACCTCTAGATCGGGTTTGGTTGCTAATGACACATCCTCAAAGAAGGTCAGTTCTTCTTTGGTCAGTGGCATGTGAGGTTTTCCCCTTTATCTGCGGCTTAAACGGAGCAAGTTGGAGAAGCTTTAACAAACTTCTTTTAACCACGTCCAGAATAGGTTCATCGAGGATTTTTTTAATTACATCCGTGAGAGCCTCAAAATCAGTAAGTAGCTGCTCGATGTGTTCATCCTTCGTTTGCTTCTCACCTATTGTGGGTATATATATCCTGATATATGCTTGCCAGACAAGACTCTAAATGGACGTGATGGTCTCCGCGCTACCTACAAGGCAAAGTCACAGATTTCGTCCCTAGGCCATATGGATATCAATAAACGTATCAATACAGGTGTTACAATAATTTCAATAAAAACAATTCTTATCAGATCTCACTTTTCACATTACTCAGAGCAGCATTCTCAGTTATAATTATTTTGACGAAAGTTTTATTAAATTCCTTAACTTTCATACCCCTTTTAAAACCAAAATTTTTCGGGGGAATTATATGCAACATATGACAAAAGAAATTGCGTAAAGCAGTCATGAAGAAGTCATGCTTAAAAAATGCAGCGATTAAATTTGGTAACTTTGTTGATTCGACAAATTATGAGTTCCAAAAGCAATTTATTATGAATCTTAACAGACAAATCAATAAGCTGCTCTTTGAGTCTACAGACATTAGATTTCTAAAATCTTTCTCGAAAACTTTCAAAACTTTATTTTCGAAATGAGCTAATTCATCAGGGGAAAGTATTAGTTTATTTGAAAAGTTTCTGATGACAAACAGATCGCAAGTTTTTAAACGTTATTATAATACTATAACTGATGGCCTAAATATTCCTTAATGGAAACCTAAATTTATTTCATCAACTCATTATCCAATTCAACCTGCTATCGAAAAGTTTAGACTAACTCAAGTAAACAAACAATTAGAAATACCTGTATGATAATTAATCCATTCTCCTTCAGATAAATAATTTCACACGAGGTTTAAAAAAAAATGGTTAAGCTAAAACGTCATAAGAAGACAGGTGGTAATATCTCGGTTACAATTTTAAAAATGGTTAAAAGGGAATTGTCATCACTTTCTCAATCATTGACCAATTGCTTTAACGAATGTTTAAAAATCTGGACTTTTTCAAATAAACTTACATGGGTTCAAAATTTTCCTGCGCATATAAAAGTTAGCTCAATAGATAAAACGAATTATAAACCCATTATTCTGCTTCTAACACTGTCGAAGGTCTTTGGGCGCCTTATTTGTAACCAACTCGTAAAATATTTTAAAACTATGCTCAAAATTTCCATGTGGTTAAAGAAAAAGCTACAACACCCAGCATGCTTTGTTTAATCTTCTTAAAAACTGGCAAAATTCATGTGGCCATAAACAAAAAGTTGGAGCTTTGTTAATGGACTTATCAAAAGCATATGACATATTGCCCCACGATCTGCTTATTGCTAAGGTAAAGGCAAAATGGGTTAAATTTTAGTATCTCCAAATTTTATTTAGTTATTTTTCCGTGAGTAAAATACGTGTTCGTGTTGGCTCATCTTTTAGTAGTTGCTTACCAGTACTACTTGATATCCCACAAGGTTTTATGATTGGCGTAATCATATTTAATGTATTTGTGAATGATTTGCGAATGTTTATTGATGAACGAATTATCTGTAACATTACAGACGATAACACAATATCAGCATATGACAGTTCCATCTATATTTTAACAATAAAGCTTAAACATGATGTAAATGGCTAATACCATGGGTTAGCAGCAACTCCATGCTCGCTAATCTAAAAATTTCAGTGAATGATCATGACAGGGGCCACTCTGTTACTGATATATTAATTGATAATCATGTTTTTCAAAAGTTCTCGATATTATTATAAATAGCGTCCTTAATTTGCTTCCTCAATGTGAAGAATGTGCAAAATTGTAAACCAACCTTCTAGAGCTTTTAATCGCATATATTACGTACAGAAAAAATCACTCGCCTGTGAAATTAATTTATTATATCTGTTCTTAGCTATTTCACCCAAATATGAAAGTTCTGTAGTAAATCTGCGAACAAACTTATAAACGTGAGGCACAAACGTATCATACTTGATAATCCTCAAATTCCATTTGACGAGGCTTTAAACGCCACTGGAACCAAAACTACATTTCATATGAATCTTGAATTTCTATTCATTTAAATCTTTATACTTTTTGAATCCTACTTTTATGCAAGTTATATTTTGTAATAAAAACTTCCTCATATAGGTTTAAGGCAGATTGCATTGTTAAACCTCCTGAAATCCTACCTGATACCATAAAATTTTTTAATTCACTCATTTAAAATACCGGTAGCTCTGGCTTGGAACAAACTCACCAAAGAAATTAAAACCTATAAAACACTTTCAAAATTTAAATCTAAAGTAAAGTAAAGTTCACACTCTCACAGCGGAGTTGGCACAGTGGTAGGACGTTTGACTCCGGAGCGAAAAGTTACGAGTTCGACTCCCATCTCCTGCGGAAAATTATTTCCATGTTATCTCTGAGTTTCTGAGCAAAACTCATTGCGTAATGCAACGCTAGCTCAAATTGGTCGGGTTGTTTGGTTGAGCGAATTTTGTAGACGCAAATGGGTGTTCTAAGTACTCCAAGACCCGTCACGTCTGGAAATATTGTCTCGGCAATTTGTTGGTTCCCCACGTTAAATATGACATTCTCATTCTCATTCTCACACTGCAAATTTGTAGACAAAAAATTTTAATTATATATTGATTATATTTTGTCATTAACATTATTTACTCTTAGTTATATATCTTTATAATTCTTATATTTGGATTAAGTTTTTCGAAACTAGGTTTGTGAGTTATTCCAATTTGAAATAAAGAACAAGCGTAACAAGGACATTACCATAAGTTGCTTTAGTTCAAAAAAAGTTATCTCAGTTTGGTTTTTAAAACTGTCATTGTTTTTAAGAATTTTTAATGGGCTATTTGAGGCGCTATTGAGAGAGCTGGAAGGGTCTGAATCATATATAAAATATCAGAAGGTATCAATATTAAAAGATACCTAAATTTCTTCTTTTGATTCATGCCATGATGTTGCTAGTTGTTGAATTCTTTTGAACTATTAAATTGATTTGCGCGTGTTACGCAGTTAATTTTTAAGGAATCATAAAGTACATGAACTTGAAAATTCAGTACCTATAGGATATTCGTTCATGGTAGTATTAGCAGAATCTTTCCTTCAACATCAAGAAGAAAAAGCATTAAATATAGCACTAATAAAATAGCACCAATAAAATAGCACCAATTAAATATAACCCACTAATAGATTTAAAGTCATTTTATAAATATTTAGATAACAGTAAATGTAGGTTTTCTGATATTAAACATGAAAAATAATTTCAAAAAATTCAAAATCAGCAACACCCCACAATAAAATACACTATTGAAATTGAGAATACTACTAAGTCTTTAAAATTTCTTGGCATTTGCATTATAAACAATAACAAGGAAAAATACGAGTTTAAGATTCATAGAAAAGGGCAATTACAAACGTCTCAGCAAAACCACTCAAATTATGACCCACAGATATTAAAAGGCATTTTTAAAAGATTTTTCCACAGAGCGTTTCGAATTTGAAGCACAAATCATTTGGAGGACGAAATTAAATTTTTTTGGTAAATACATTTAATGAAAATGGTTATGAAAAATCAAAACTCCTAAAAATCGTGAAAGAGGACAAAAACAAGATTTCTACGTTTAACAACACTGAATTATCAATTAACCAAAATAGCCTACCCACCGTCTCCCTACCTTGGATTCCCTCAGTGTCACCAAAACATTGAAAAATATACAGAAAACAGGTTATATAACTGTCTTGAAATCAAGTTTAAAACTAAAACGAATCCGTACTTCCAGAAACAAATATATACTTAGTCAACTGTGAGTACTTCAAAAAATATGTTAGTGAAACAAAAGCCCAAACAAAAATAACGTTAAATCAACACAAAAAATGCATCAGTGAAAATAAATACGAGAAATCGGCAATAGTATTACATAAAATAAAACTGCAACTTAGAGAATAATTGAGATAACACCACAATAATAAAAATAGAGAATAACGAGTCTGAACGAAAAGTACGTGAAGTTATTGAAATTAAATTCAAACAATGAGTCTTAAAGATAGTAGAAATATATTTGGACGACGATCAATATGTAAAAACATAGTTTTAGAAACCTATATTTGCTTTAAAATTTAGCAATATTTAGGTGTAAATCTATTAATTTTATAGTCTAATATTATATAATTCCTCAACACTGCATATTTTTCGGTATTATTCTATTAAAGCAAATGAATTTTCACAGTATATAAAATATTTATAGACCCATATGTGTTTGAGTAGTTACGATATATCATTAATTTATAACTGTATATTCTAAAACAGATATTTGCTGCCAAATGTTTTATGCTGTCATGAATAGGTTTCATATACATAATTTATTTGACAGATCAAAAAAAAAAAACTAAATAAATAACCTTAATGTATAAAACAAGTTTTGGATGAAAGCTTCACCTCAAAATGTTTTTACCTGTAACTTTGATTTTGTGGAAAATGTAAGTTAAGCTTTGTATTACCTAAAAATTTTGACTAGTTCAGAAGAAGTCGTTATCCCAGATATTTAATCTTTTAGGCGTGATAAAAACCTTCACAAATGAAAACTTTAAACACGTGTTGCTTTTTTTTAAGGTTTTTAAGTCACCAAATTTAATTAAAACTACGTTTATGCATGACGTTTCTTCCAACAGGTATACAACCTACGGTATCCTATTATACCTTCTGTGATGGATAGAAATACGAAGTATATAACAGCTTGAAGTTACGAGAAAGTGGTTTTCACCGGCCTCGAAGAAGAAGCGTGAGAGTTTCGAAATGCGAAAGACACCATTAACTTTAAAACGGTCTCTGTAAAGTTTTTTGAGTTCTTTTTTCTAGCTATCAAATTTTTGCTTAACTGTATTAATTTGATTTCGTTTTCACGAACTAACCTTTTTTGCAGTTCCAAATTGAAATTTAATTCAGTAGTATAATGTTTGAGTTACAGTTTTTTAACTGAGATTCTTTTCTATAAAAGTAGAGGTCATTTTTCATTAGGAGTCTTTTTTCTTGAAGCTTAAATATATTTGTTCAATTTACTGTAAGAAATCTATTGTTTTTTGATATTTATTTATTGTTTTTGTTATGTGTTTATTACGGTAATATTTAATTCTAATGTGCAAATTTAAAAATTATAGATTATATTTGTGTTTTTGTTTCTGATGTATAACATAAAACAAGACCACGATAGAAATGCTGTTGTGACAGACAATTTCTATGCCTACACTGGCCACTATCTGTTTTTTATCTTTAATGCTTATTGTTGTTGTTATTTTTTTGTTTTCTCTTTACATCTATGCAAGTGTGCTTGTGTGCATGTGTGTACGTGTATTTGTGTGCATGAGAGCATGTGTGGATGTGTGCCTGTATGCATGTATGTATGCATGTATGCATTTATGCATGTATGCGTGTATGTATTTATGCATGTATGTGTCTGAAACTTTCTGAGGAAGTCCAGGAAAAAAACAGTTCAAAAAAGTTTATATATTTTTTTTTTCAGAATTTCAGAAAAATTATTAACAGTTTGAAAATCTGTATTTTGATTTTGATTTTTTCCTTTGCTATCTAACTTTTCCTAATACATGACAATAAGGACCGAAAGAACAATGCTTTTTCGAAGGCGAACATGGGCCAAAGACCTGCTAGTATAATATAATACATAACATAATATTATATGAATTAAATATAACACGAATATGAAAATTTTTTTAATATGAATACGAAAATTTTCGTTTTTCTCTGATAAAATTCGTAAACCAATCCACCAAGAAAACGGAAACAAATACCTGCATCGTGGAAACAAAATTTTGTAAAAATTTCTCGAAATCACGTTACAAGTGATGTCATAATTTTGAGTCACAAATTATTTTTTATCAATAATTTTTTTTTTTCATAAATGGCTCAATTGAAGTGAAAAAGAAAACATTTACATGTTTATCTATATGTTGAGACGAATATCTAAAAATTTTTGTCTGAAAAAAAATCTTTGAATAGGCTTAGCAAGCAGTGGTTACCACTAATTTTTTTTCAAAGAGCAAAATAAAAAACATATTTTTATTAGTAGTATAAAGCTGGATTAGCTCTATAAAGAAACCTGTCTATACGTTAAATAAAAACACATATAAAATAGAAACACAAATGATTAATACTCGTATTGGTTTCTTAGATTTTTCTCCTCTAAATCTTGGTAGTTTCGAGCTTCAAAAATGCTTCAGTTAGAGAAGAACAGTGAGAATTACAGAGGAGTTGTGACCCTGTAACTTATAAAACTATGAACTGTCATAGCAAATGTTCGACTGCGGTCGCGAGAAGAAGAAGACTTTTAAATTGACATGAACAACGAATATAGAATGATTACTGTAACTGATATCTGACATAAAATTTATATCATATAAATAAATAACACTTTTAATTTAAACCTTTACAGTTAACCCCAAAATGAAGTTGTGAAAAAAATTTACTGTTTTGACCATTAGTTGAGTAGATCAAAATTCTGTAATTTTTTTTGCTAACTCAGTTTTAGTCAGTTTTTGAGATCTGTTTTGTTGCCACATGGCGACATTGGACATTCAGATGTCAAGAATTTTTGATATTTTTGCGATAGACAGTCATAAAACTGAGCAGTATTCAACATCCTCGCCAAGACTAAACCTTGATCTCCTATCTTGGGGAGCAAAACTGTTACCACTTATAAGAAGGTCAGCATTGAGCAAAATAATAGCGGTTTAACATGATATATAGTTTGTCCACAGTAATATCAAAAAAGTGTCAAACGTAACCCTGAAAAAAGACGAAAACTGAGGTTTAGACTGTAAAGCTCTCAGTCAGTTTAATGGTTTCACATGCTAAATACCTACACTAAACGGAATATGGGCATGTCAAACAATCTAATTAGAGAGCTAATTGAAGATTTAGAGACCTTTGGGATACTTACAGAACAGACATTTATTTTAGTTGCCATATGGCAATTGTGGACCGTATAGGCTTAAAGAAATTTTTTTAAACTCTTTACTTATAAGTGCTCCTCAGTCTAAGTCTGCAGATCAAATTTTAATTTCTGATTGTTAAGATGGTGTGATAGCACAACTTTTTTCGTTAGCATTAAACTCAAGATATTTTGTTGCATATATGACATTGTAAGGTACTTTTAAATGGGCTTGGCTATTTAGCGCTGTATTAAGTAATCAGCAGATAACGGTAATGTAATTTTTATTTTATTTCTATCCTTCATTTTGTTTGAAAACGACTTTATAATATAAATCTTTCGTAGTCCGGAACCTTTAAATATCGCCATAGAAGATTCGCATGGATTTACGTCAGAAGGATGAACTATAGCTTATTTTCTAGTGGCAAAAAATCCAAATCTTACACTAAACCTCTCCGTAAACTTTCTTTTTTAAATACCTTGTGATACCTATAATGGCTGGTATATCTATCACGTTCTTCGTTGATATTTATAAAATCTTTTAACAAGTTTCACAATAAAATTGCTTCCTTTCGGTGCACAATTTGTCTTATAATCGTAGCAAAAAATTCAACTACCATATTGCTTTGTAGCACGGATTCGATTTCTTTGCATGTCAAACATAACGATAATAAAGAGAATATCTTATTGATAGCAAATTTGATATAACAAGTCTTGTGGTAATACACATCAGTAGAGAATACATCCTAACCTATCTTGTCTGATAGCAATAACTGAAGACAACTTTCAGCAACGGCAAATCGATGATCTTTAATTTTTATAAAATAAGACATTCGGGAAAAAATTCTATCTTTTGCTAGGTTTTCTGTGAAACGATTTAAACCACCTTCACTAAATTTCTCAACATCACCGTGTTTTTGAATGTTACATTTGAAACAAACTTTCTTTATTTTTTCTGAGTTGCCATAGGATCTGGTTTTTCAGGTAGCAACAATACTTTCTTCCTGCATACTAACGTCGTTATTACGTTCATTCTTATCAAATAGTACTTTAACACTATCTAGTTTTGTTCTGCAAATGTACAGAACCGAACGTGATTTCGCTATTACCAAATTTGCATTTGCTATGTAACTTTGTAAATATAAATTGGTCCTCGCTATTTGGAATGTTAAGTTTTCACCATTCATTTGCTTTTGATTTGAAGTTCTCCCTACCAAGATTTTCTAATTTACTTCTTTTTTTGCTATTAATACTCCTCAAGCATATTAAACAGGTAATCCTTTCTTCTTCTTTCTTTAAAAAGGTCTTTGATGTTAACGCAGTTGAAATATTAATTTAATGCTGTTTTTCAATATGCAGGCGGTGTTTATTTTTTTATTTTCAATGTTTACATTACCTTACAAAATTAAATTGAATTTGCAATATATGTATTACAAAAAGATATAAAATTGAATAAAAATAAAATTATTAAAAAAATACAAAAATATATGGGGGTTTCTAGATACTTGTCAAAAACATAGGTTATTACGTTTTCTTCTTCACTTCAAAAATGTGGACCTAAATTATGACTTAATTTTTAAATATTTAAATGACAATAACTTTTGAACCCTATCTCCAAACATATCGGTATTAACAAGTTTTTTTGCTTCTTTTTTAATGATTTTGCAGATAATGTAAAAAAAAAAGAGAAAAAAAAAATGTGAAGTTGCAAAAAAAAAAAATTCTAGCCTCAAAAATACGACATCACCAGTCATGTGATTTTGAGAAAGTTCTTTGGAAAATTAATCTTTAGCGTATAGTGGCAACACTAAAATAATGAAACTTTAATTTAGGCACTTTGCCAGATTGTTTGGGAAATTTCCCTGTCTGATAAGATTTTAGACGATGCTATCAACTAGATCTTAAATAAGCCATTAAAATAAAAATTTCAGATAAAGAGTCTTTATGAGACACGAATTTTATCAAAAACCTATCAAAATTGAATTTTATAATCTATTTTTTATATCGTACTACTACATTTGAAAATGAAATTATTTTTAGGATTGTGTCAGCAACTGGGGAAGTTGCCCAGAAATGTCCCACTCCTGAAGAAGGTAACTTTGTTTGATTTCGCTGCTACTTTTAGGTATATTTCATATAAGTATATATTTGATAATTAATATGTTATTGCTTTTCAATTTTGGATATGAATTGTGTTTGAACACTTTTTGAATGGTGATCACCAAAATTTGAGGCCATATGCAGCAGAAAAGCAATTGTAAATACATAAAGTTACACCTGATCAGTTAAGACAAACGGTCACCTGCACAGCATGTTCAGTTTGTGCAGTTGCTGCTTGTTTTAAATTAATAGTTAGGTCATTTATGCGAAAAAACGACATGTATGTTCAATATTTTACATTTGCTTCAAACACATGATAGAAGATTTATGTATATTATTCAATATTTCACATGATCACAACATGCTTATGCAAAATATTGCTGTCATGTATAAATGTTTTTTTATTAAATTCAATTGCTGGATAACAATGGTCAACACATTTTTTTTTTTTTTTGTTTGTTTTTTTTTTTTTTTTTTTTATAGGTCTGAAATGTTTCTAACATAATTGTTCTTAATTTATGGCATGATGCTAAATTCAAAAATTTTTTGCGTTTTGTACCGTTAACTCAGTTTTTATTTTGCAAACTATCCTCATTTTGTAAAATTGTAGCTACCTTTTGACCTCCACACAGGTATCAAAATTAGTTGCAGGAATTATGTTAACTAATTGACTTATTTAGGAGAGTAAAAATAAAACAATAAAAATAGAAAAAAAGAAATAAAGGAAAAGGTTGGTGGGGAGGGATGGGCGAAAGAAAAATTAGATTAGAAAATTATTAAGTTATTAAAAGATAAGCTACTGAAAAAGTCTCAGTCGACGCCAAAGAAATTTTATAGTACATAATACAGTTTTTTTAAGACCTTCAGACTTTTGACATCTTTTAATTCACAACTTAGAGAGTTTCAAAGTTTAGGACCTCCTCTGTAAGAGATAGAATGTTCTACTTGTTTACAGGAGTTTTTGGTTGAGCATATGTTTTTCTATGATTAGATCGAATGTTAATATTGGAAATATTGAGTTCAAAAAACTGATCAAAACTTCGTGGGACTTGTTTTTTAGTACCTTTGAACATAAAAATCAGGATCTGGTAGATATTTAAGTTGTAAATGTTCAGAATTTTTAAATCTTCCGTTACAGGTAATGAGTTATCACGTCTTTTTTTGTACGCTATCGTTTTGCATGCGTGTTTTTGAAAATTTAAAATTACTAGTTTGGTTTTGCGGGTATTCTCCCCAGCAATATTAGCATATGAAAGATGACTGTGTATGAAACTGAAATACAAGATTTTACGAGATTGCATGCTTAGATAGGGTCTCCATTTATATAGCAGAGTAATAGCGCATGCGAGTTTAGACTCTAATGTTGTGATATGGTTGTACAAGATAAATTCTCATCAATTATAAGACCAAGAAATTTCAAGCAATTTTCTCGTTTGATAGTTTCGTGGTTTATAGATAAATTTGGTAGTTTTAATGGAAGGGTGTCGGCTTGTGAGATCTTGTGAAAAGTGTGAATTTTGTTTTATCTGTGTTTAGGGAAAGTTTGTTTGCTTTGAACCACATATTAGTTTTTTCTAACTCATGGTTCATGACATTAAAAAGGGTTTTGATATTGTTATTTCTAAGAAAGAAGTTTGTGTCGTCGGCATAAATAATCGATGATATTGTATTGGATGCTTTATAAACATCGTTGATATATATTAAAAAAAGTAATGGCCCCAGAATCGATCCCTGTGTAACGCCGCACAAAACCTCATTCAGTCCTGACTTTTTATGAATAACAAATTATCTTCTAGATTTAAGACAGCTTTTAATCCAACCAAATGATCTACCTCTAACTCCATAGTAACTGAAAATAGCATGATTAACTGTATCAAACGCATTGGATAGGTCTACAAAGACCCCTAACAAAAATCGTTTGTTTTCAAAAGATTTAGTTATCTGATCAACCAGTTCAAGAATAGCGTGTACAGTAGAGCAGTGTTTTTGAAAGCCAAACTGTTTCTTATTGAGAAGTTTATTAGAACTATAGTAAGAACAAAGTGTATTATACATAACTCGTAAATTAATTTTGCATTTTTGAAATTTAAAAAAGAACAGGGAAACTTATATTTAAAAATTACTTTAAAATTAGTAACTCTAATAAAAATACCTATTTGCCTTCCCTCAACAATGGAGATGAATTAGTGAGTAATGGTGACAAATATGAATTATAAAAATCTAGGTTCAGATTTATCATTAGAAAAGCAGCAGGAATCTGTATGACATCATCTACAAATTAACACAAACTTGGAGTTTCTTAAATCTCACTGGCTACAAATTCAAGTTAATGTCAGTTATATCAAATTTCCAGAGCTAAGAATCTAAATAAATTTTGCATTTTTTAAATCTAAAAACGAGGTTTAGTTATTGCTGTGAAATTTATTTTGGTATGAAATTTTTGAATCACCGAGTTGGTAAATGCAATCATGTTGTATTGCTTATTTGGAATTTTATTTATTTGAATGTAGCTATGAGCACAAGTCTTAATGGTTTAACTTGAATTTATATGGGCTGATGTTTTCTAAAACACGGATATCAAATTTACAGTCCGGTACAATTTGATTGAAATTTTAGTTAGCCCAGAAAAAATTTAGACATGTTATATACTGTTGGAAAGTTATTCTTTCAGCTACATAATGGTGGGTTTTTTGTTATTTATTTTTTTTTTTGAAAAAAAATTTATGACATATAACATATGAGGAGATAAAATTTTTCTTTTTCATGATTTACGAATACAATGGCACGATATGTTGACAAAAGAATTGTTTACATAATTTAATATTGATAAATCTTATATCCTAAACTTATATATAAGTAAACAAAATGCAAATAAAATATTACCTAAAAACTTATCCCGTTTTACCTATTTCATAGGGTGAAAGCAGCCTAAACGGTGGTGTTAATGTGAAAAACCCAAGTTATTGTGCAGAGTTCAGCTCTAGGAAAAGTTTATATAAAAACATATTACATACTGTTGGAAAACTAATTCTTTCAAAATAATTTTAACTTCTGTACACAAGCAGGCAAAATATATCGAAAAAAAATAATTGATAAATCTTATTTAACAGACTTGTTATATACACGCGTCTATAAAATATCTGTTTTCTTCCTCTAATTCATCACTAGTGTACACACTTGAACATGAAGTACCAAGCCATAAGGAAATGCAAGCCAAATCAGCTTTACGAAGAGAATATCTTCCGTCGCATAATTCCTTTAAGCTGCAGCGAATAATTTTCAATATATCTTCTGGTCCTGCTGCATGATCGATCTTGATTGGTGCAAACATGTCGTTTTTCATTTGCTAACCCCAACTGAGAGGTTCTAAATCACAATCGCCTAAACCTTTCCGCGGAAGCCATGAAAAGCCTACCTCTTGTTGATGGGGGAAAAATAGCTGGGTCAATGTGAGTTCGATTAGATAATACCATTTCATCATAATTATGCTTTCTGATTTGTCTGAGACTGTCAGTAGGATGTGCAAAAATCAAAAAGCTGTATTGAATTGTTTCCAATTTCTTGAGGAAACAAGTTTTCACAGTAAAATCTTGCTGCAACGTTTTTTCGGTAGTTTCGATTTTAACTTGAAGAATATCAAGATTTTTTCAAAGTTATAAAACGCTGAAGTGGTATCAAAACCTATAAAAGCGTGACTGAATAACAAATAGGTCAAAACAACGTCATCTTGTTGATTGATGATGTCATGAGTTCTATAGCTCTGTCTTGTTGAGTTTTTTTATGTCGTCATATTTGTTAAGAAAAGACAAGTTTATATTCATACTTTTATGGTGTGAAAGTAGCCTAAACGGTGGTGTTAATGTGAAAAACCCAAGTTATTGTGCAGAGTTCAGCTTTAGGAGATTTATAGATTTATACAGATGTACATATTACATCTGTATAAATCTGTATTATCAGAGTAAACGGTTGCACGTGTAACTGAATAAAAAAAAACCTTAACATTTGTCGTATATGCATCACTAGGGAACAAAAAAGCTTTGAATCCACCAAACTCTATATTCAAACAACATCAACCTGAAGGTATTTCAGAAAACAGGTGAAATGGCTTATTCCTTTTCTAATCCCTGCATCACAATAATTTACCACCGCCAATGATTCTCGTAGAAACTTGTTGAACTTTGTTCAAATTATATGACTTTAACTTTGACTTCTCCCTTGTGCGCATGACATCATCTTTGAGCAATAACCTTGGGTAAGGCGATAGCTCATATTAGAATCTGCAATTTCGTTTTCCGGCTTCCTCTTTACAACAACCACTTATCTTGAAAATAGTACTAGTGTGTCAATGACTAAGTCTTCTTGGTTGATTCTTACATTAGAATAAAGAATATGAAGATTGGATATTTGATTTCTTCTCTTGATACAGATGGTAGCAAATAATTTCCCGTCCAGCTCTACACGAATAACTTTCCCTGTTTCTTTAGCACGGTCGCAAGTCCTATAATCCATCAGATCAGATTCCAGAGCAAGAAGTTTGGGCCCGACTTCGAATAGATAGTGTAAACGAAACATGTTTGGAATTTCTCAAAGTCTGCATTGCCTAGCTTGACTTTTGACGCTTGCGTTTCATTCTGTTGTTCATCAGCATTTGATAAGAGTGAGACAGTATTAATTGCATCAGTTATTTCGGCACACTTGTATATAGCTTTAGTCCATACCATTTAAAAAATTCTCTGTAGTTTATCTACTGATAACACCGTCCTTCTTCTTTAGAGACTTAATAACCATTTGTTCAGTAGAAAAATCCAGGTTCCTGCCCATTGTTTTTTAGATCTTCTGATTGTGTGATTGCCAAAACCAAACTCCTCATACAGTTCTGGTTGAGTTGTCTCTAATTCTATAATTGTTTGGAGATAAAAAAAGGCAGCTTTTTGCGTAATTTTTATGACCTATGTAATCATGTAAGTTATATTTAGTCATATCAAAAATTTGTACAAGTTAAATAATATATAGTGTTACACTGGACAATCATGACTTTGCTGCCTTTTTAAACGGAATTATCTTCTTGATTCTTGATAAATGATGCAGATGGAAACTTTTTTAATCTCAAGATATTTCCAAAATTTATACAGTCTGAATCATATAGTTCTTTCAAGACCTTCTGCTCATCAAGACTTAAACAAATCCAAATTTTTCTTACACCAGTGACATGAATGATGAGCGCATAGCAGTTGGCCTCGAATAGCACGAGGATATATCTTCCCAGTAAGCATATGTTTTACGGCGACAGGTCCATAAACGGATTTAAGGGCACTTCTTACGCCACTGTTTTCCACAAGCTAACCAATGAACCTAGAAATCTATTATTTTGGTAGAAACCACCTAATCTTACAAATATATATTTAATTTCTTTGACGAAATTATATCGTGTGCTATTTCTATTGGTCGTAAGTAAGTAAGTATTTATTCTGCCACAAACAAATATACGTTAGCTATGAAAATCACAGGATAACAGAAAAAAATATATATATATAATAATAAAAGAACACTAACATAAAAACAAATGGTGGCAAGGATAGGCACAAAAATTGTCTGTCACAACAATATTTCCATTGTGGTCCCGTTA